>CAJQZJ010032918.1:2927703-2951098 GCA_907164525.1 Lophiomys imhausi | reverse complement strand
TGTGTGTGTGTGTGTGTGTGTGTGTGTGTGTGTGTGTGTGTGTGTGTCCCAAGGACCCATGGAACTGATCCTCTGCGGGTTACAGATACACTTCACCTTTTAGTGAATGGGCTCTTTCAAAGGTTCTGTATGTTTTCCGATGTTGAAATATACAGAATTTAAAAAGTTCCCGGCTCTTGTTACTCCAAGTTTGCTAGTTAAAAATGGGAAAAGAAAATCACCATATTTCTTGACCTTCTGAATTAACAGAACAATATCCCCGATGACTCCTGTATATGTCATAACATCATTTTCTACTCAGCACTCATGTGGGGATGGATTCCCACTTGCGAAGTAAGACAGAAAGAGCTTCACAAGTATGGCTGTCTTCTGCTGTGTTTTTCCTGACACTCTTATGAGATGGATAATTTACTTAATGAGGGAGGGGATTCTTAAACTAAACCAAAAGTGATTTTGGGGCTCACTGAATTAGAAAGAATGCTGGGTTTTTTTTTTTTTTTACAACACATCAAATATTGCCCTTTATCCCAGGAATCACTGGCAGGTTTACATAGGTTTTATGTAGGTTTATATAAAGTAACTAAACCACCTGGAATGATGGGAGACTTCCCCAGTGCACACTGAGATACTTGGTCCTGGAACAGTGATTCACTATTTACCCCAACCACTGTTGAGTGTGGCTCGGCATACCACGTACTTGGTTAAAATTGGGCTCACAGTTGGATTTTACTTACATATGAAAAGAGATCACTGGTTTTTAGATGGAAAGAAAAAATTATTCAAAATGCCAAAGTACTGCTTTTGTAGGTATTAAGTTTTCTGCCATTTGGGTGTACGGAACACTAGAAACAACGGCTATTTCCAGATAATGTGTTGTCACATTTCCTCCTCTGTGTCAAACAGAGAGAGGCATTTACCGAGCTCGCTCTGATATTGCCGCACTCACATGCAGACTTCGGCAAAACAAAAATGCTTTGAAAATGAGCAGTTAAGTCAAGCAAATCATGAGGCACGTGGTGCCGAGCAGTTGCCTTGTCCAACGGCCCTTTCAGATTTTATCGACCGATTAAATAAATATGAACACTAAATGCAATTACCATCAACTGGATCATGGAAAACATTGTTTTCATCTGCAAAGCTTCTGGTGCCTGAAATATTCCCATAATCAAATATTGGTCCTTCTAGAAGAGTCACTATGTCTATTCGGTTAATTTTTGTCAAGACCGAAGTTAAGGCATCAGCTGAAAAGGAGAAAAAGAAAGGGTGAGAACCCAGTGGCATTATTTCCTTCAAGTTAATGTAACATCCAACAAAAACATAATTTCTGTAGCTCTGCTGGCATTTCAGCTCCCCGCTGAAGCCCTGCTAGATCCATGTACAGAGCACCCAGAATCCTGGCTGCCCCAGGGAAGAATCCCACCATAAAGCTGTCTGTGGAGGTCACAGCATTCATCCCACTGTGACAGGGTGGATGGTCTTCAAACACCTGAACTCCTTCAGAGGACCTAATACAGCTTCATGTTCCTTCGACTCTCAGAATGTCATTGTCTCATCCTTATACTCAATGGTTAACATTTTTATTTTTTTTTATTTTTTTTTTTTTAAGATTTATTTATTTATTATGTATACAGTGTTCTGTCTGCAGGTATATCTACAGACCAGAAGAGGGCACCGGGTTTCATTATGGATGGTTGTGAGCCACCATGTGGTTGCTGGGAATTGAACTCATGACCTCTTGAAGAGCAGCCAGTGCTCTTAACCGCTGAGCCATCTCTCCAGCCCGGTTAACATTTTTATAAACTACCAAGGTCAGGCTGACCAGGCGCACCCACAATAATTTACCCCTCATTGTGGTGGGTGAGTGCTGGGTATCTGGAACTCATCATCACCACCACCTGCCCAAATCCAGTTATAGCAGAGAACACTCCATTACCCAAGACCAAGCTGAATACAACTGGCTGGTATCCCCTAACCGTATCCTATCCTCCTCTGTACTTCCCTCCATACTTGCCCCGGGTATAACAGTAATTCCAAACCATTTCTGACGACCATCCCATGACAGAAAAGATAGTATTATCCGCCCACTGCCCCCATTTTTAGTAGATAAGGGAAGAGGGTCATACAAAATGCTAAGTATTTCCTGCCACTTGCTTTCCAAAAAGCTTCTTAGGCACAGGACTCTAGGATGCCAGGCCTTACTAATTAATAAGCGTCAGTCTAGACCGGTGGTTCTCAACCTTCCTGATGCTGCGACCCTTTAATACAGTTCCTCATGTTGTGGTGACCCCCGACGAAAAGATTACTTTCCTTGCAACCTCTTAACTGTAATGTTGCTGCTGTTACGAATTGTAATGTAAATATCTGTTTTCTGATGGTCTTTCTTTGGTGATCCCTGTGAAAGGGTTGTCTGATCTCCCAAAGGGATCCCCACCCACAGGCTGAGAACCACTGCTTAAGACTCTAGATAACTCTTCCCCTGATTGCTATACAATGTTACAGAGTACTGAGCATCCTCCAATGAGCCTAACAGCAGATTTCTCTAAGATATTGACGCATTATGATTTTGAAAATTAAAATAAATAACTTTAGGCATACTTGTGGCATTCTTTCCATCTCTGGTAACCCACTTTTTTAATAACATGAAGCTTTGAGAAATTAAAGAATTGGGATTTTCCACACGTATTTGATTGATTTCATCCACTGAAAAATTGAGTTCCCTTGCCAGCTCTGTGAAAAGAAAGAGAGTTAGAAAGTGTCTCTTTTTACTTTGCACATACTTTATCAAACTCTTGTTCAACTCAACATTGACATCCAAAACAAGGGGGAAAGGGGAAGAAAAACAGAAAAAGAAAATGAATAGAAAAGAAAAGCCCTCGGCATAGCATTGAGCATTGCCCTTCTGATACTCGGTTTTACAGGCAAGCTGTGACCAGATTCTCCTTAGAGAATTAATTATAATCAAATTCCTTTTAGAAATAATTTTTAAAAGATTCTTGAGTAGAGGGGATGTTGATGGTTTCCTTTGATTTGGCCAATTGAAGAACTGCACACAAGACAGGGAGGGGCACACCACTCCTGGGCATGCTCAGAAACAGTAGGCAGATCGCTCCGGGCAGTCCCACTAGGTACACCTCTTCAGCATTTGCTGTGACTGTGGCAGCTAAGCCTCCGAGTTTCATGATCTCTATTCAGAGTTTATCTACTCAGGTGAAGAGATGACTCTAGAGAAAATCCCATGTGTGATATGCAGTCATTTGTGTGGAAAAAAAAAATAGAAGAGGGAGGGTTTTGTGTCCAAGTACATACTCAATCTTATAAGCAAAGATCCACATGGGCTCTCAAGACGTTTACTTAGTAGTAAAGGGACCCACCACCAAGTTCAACCCCTAGGACCCATGTGGTAGGAGAGAGTTCATATTCATGAACTCAATATGAATGGAGACCTTGGGAAAAGAAGACATCTTTTCAGCATTTATCTCTTTAAAAAATAGGCAACAAAGTATGCATTACCTTAATTACGATAAAGTAAGAAAAATGAGGAATGGCTTCCAAGGAAAGCAATTGGTAAAGGCTCTATTCCTGTCAAACGTTTCCGACAACTCAGGAAAACGAACTCAGAAATTCAGGAAGTCCTCATGTTTTGATCAAGTGATACACAGGTGTTTATAAAATGATTCGCACCCATGAGTGTTCACTGCAGATTTGAACTACTGGAAACTTGACAAACTGTCCCTTTTTGAACAGAAGGAGGAAGTTTGCTAAAAACTTGCGCGATCAAGTTTTTAAACTCCTTGGAGTCATGGTGGGCAGTTAGAAGGGAAACCAGCTCTCCTCAGCACAAAATTTAGCCTTAACACATGTGTACACAGATACTTTTATATTTCATTTAACAACAACAAAAGCTTAAATTCAACACTCTTGAGCATAGTGGTTAGGTAGAAACACCATCACATGTATAAGTTTGATGTGCTATTTATCCATTGAAACCAAAATCAGCAAATATTAATTTTTTAAATAAAATTGTAAAATCTATATTAACTGCAAATCTGAAGATTATCTTTAAAATCAGAGCTTATTAACAATGGTAATTACATTTTGTTTGCTTAAATATTGTAAATTTTTTATAGTCTTCATTAATCACACAGTACTTCTAATTAGAGAAGTTAATTCTAGTTTTAATTCTTCCATCGGATTTACATTTTAGGTGACAAGGACTCCTTGTCACCTAAAATGTAAATCCTTAAGAGCAAACTTTTTTTTTACTGCTTGGAAGGCTGAATAAAAGCATATTGGCCCTGAGAAATTCAGAGCTGGGGGATTGATTTAAAAAATATTTAATTTTATACCTTAAACTAAAAAAAAAAAAAAAAAAATAAGAAGGGAAGAGGATGGGGAGTTGAGGGGGAGGAGGGTGGAAGGGTGGGACTGGAGGGGGGAGTAGGGAGGGGATTGTGATTGAGATGTAACTTGAAGAAATAAAAAATAAATTATTAAAAAAAAAAGAAGTAATTCTCTTCTCAGTAGAAAAAAAATATTTAATTTTATTTATATGCATTGGTGTGAGGGTGTCAGATCCCCTGAAACTGAAGTTACAGACAGTTGTGAGCTGCCTTGTGGGTGGTGGGAATTGAACCCAGATCCTCTGGAAAAGTAGTCAGTACTCTTAGCCATTGAACTATCTCTTCAGCCCCAGGAGGGGTTGATTGTTTTTCTACTTTTCTAGTCCTAGGGATGAACTGAGGATGTGAGTATGCCAAAGCCACTGAGCTCTGTCCCCAGTTCATCTGGGTCCTCTTGTATCATATCTCCAAAAATTTACTCTTGGAAACCAAGGACTGTCCTGTTAGGTGAAGGAAAATCTTGGCTGTTATTCAGTAATAATGCAAATATCGACATACGTTATGCAGATTTTCAGGTGAGTGACCCATGTTAAATCAGAATTGCTGTTAATATGGACTTGGTAGGGAAATATTTACACATGTAAACCACTATAATTTCCTGTCAGCCTTCGGGGGATCACTCAGGCACCTGCTTGACATACCAGAATTCTGGGAAGCCCTGCCATTAGCAGTTCATCTAGAATAGAGACTAAGCAAGGCTTGGTGAGTTGGTAGGGCAGGGAGAGGGGCTCAGGCACATACAAAGGAAAAATGTGATGACTCTGTTTCCTATGGTTTAGTTGTACCTTCTCCCTTTAACAACAGATAATGGTATGGCATGAGAACAGATGCAATATATATATTATATTACATATATATGCTATATATTATATATGATGGCTTTAGAGAGATGATAATAATTTTTTTTACTAACTTAGTTATTTATAGTCTGTAGTCATAAATCCAGCATGTGTTCCAGTATATTTTCAAAGGAATGTTCTAAGTCATTGATTATACATTTTCAAAGTATATTCAGCCTAGGAAACATCAATTTTCTTAGATTCACATGAGTCAGGATTTGGGGGCCTTGTTAGGATCATCACTACAAAGCTAGAATGCTTGAGTGACATAGCCCCACATCTGACTTTACTGATATTAAACAAGGCTGGCTATTTCCTTCCCATCACCCCAACTATAAATGGTTTCATAGAACTCAGATACCTTTGAGAACTGTATTTATTTTATTTATTTATATCTTTTTCCAAAAATTAACTTATAATCAAAGCTTTCATTTCTTTGTTTTCTTGTTCATAAAAGTACCAAAATAATTTTCTTCTCTATTGTCAAAGTAAGACAAGGTTGTCCTTTTAAAAAATCCTAAGGCATAATAGTAAGTTTATTAAAAGACATCAGTCTAATAAAGGCACAGAAATTGGGTAAATGCCATAAAGTAGGGAGGCTAAGTAACATGTACCCACAACCAGCTATCCCAGGGCATGGGGTAACTGAGCTGTTGGCTAAGAGTGTGGTTTTAACAACAGAACATCTTAATTATATAGTCACAGGTCTTAGCTGGGCTTTCTTTTATGCTTCTAAGGCATGTACCCTCAAGAGACAAGACTACTGTTTTATGGAAATGGCCCTGTGGAGAAAGAGTTTAAAGTAAAATACGATCTAAATTTTTAGTCTTTTATTGTATATACACAGAAAAAAAAAAACTATGGGTGTACAGCTACTGCCAGTAATTATCAGGGTAGGTAGAATTACAGATAAAGTTTTACAGTTTGCTTGTTTGTACAGTTTAAAGATGTGCACAATGAGTTTTGCACGCGATGGAGACAAGGACACTGGGGAAGGGTACCTGCTCCATTCAGGAGCATATGTACTTACCTGTCCAACTAAGTCCCAGGTGATCGGCTACTATTGCCATCCTGATATCTGTCCGCTCACAAGGACTCTGTGGACCTACGATTTACAATTTCTCAATTAAAACAATCGCCAGGTACGACACGACACTGGAAAATTGCTTTTCGCAGTACTCAGATTTTACAGAGACTGACACTAACACTGTGTACTTAGATGTATCCTAGCCACCTACACAAATACTTGTCTGTCACCCGCATCAGGCCAAATGCCAGATTGCATGGATGCTCGGAATGTAATGAGATTGAACATGCTGGTGAGCTTGCCACTTGACAACGGGTCACAGAATCATGTTGGTGGCAACAATTATGATGGAATCTAAAAATCTGTGCCTTGGCTCTGACAGAGTCATATCCATGGGCACGTTAGAAGAGAAAACCGCTCACATCTTGAATGACACCAGTGTAGCATGCTTCCCTAGCTCTCTACCATGTAGCTAGAGTAAAAGAGGAGAGGAGAGCATCTAGGACAGCACACACAGATGACAATGACAGAATGAGAAGCTACGGTTAAACCACTCCACAAGCAAGTCACGACAGGTCATGCACTAGGGTCTACGAGTTGGAAAGTGTTTACAGACTATGCTGTTTCTCCAGGTCGTGAGCAAAGAGCGCTCAAGAAACCTGACTGCCTTCATTCTCACCAGTCCTCCTACTGCCGGCCTTCCCACTCTTTGATTTTATAGGTGCTGCCTCTGTTTTCTTATTTCTAGCAGACTTCGTGGTAACTGAAGGCTGGCCACCCCGGGAAGTCTCGGACAACGACGTGTTCCTTGAGGTACTCTCTTCCTCATCAGACAACTCCGACTGCATCTTTTTGTCTTCTTCAGTGAGGCGGTCCACAAGTTTTAGGGTCTCACCACTAATTCCCTTAAAATATTCAATGGGATGTTTACATACCTCCTTAAGCTGACTTTCTCTAACTTTAACGGTGGTGGTAGTGGTGGTAGCGGTGTTGGTGGTGGTGACGGTGACACAGGTGGATCTTACCTTTACTGGCAACTTGGATGGAGGCTGTCTGGCCTTGCCTTTCTCTGGCTGCCCTCGCTTTTCTGTGGCACATGCTTTTCTGACTGAAACTAGGTTTTCCCTGTGTGTGTTTTTGACAGGAATTCGGGACTTGGCATCTACGCATGAAGAAGTAGGAGGGGTTTTGTTTTTCTCAGATTGACCAACTTTCCTCAGTTTACCTGCTTTACTGTCTGGCTTATGGTTTGGAGGGAAGACATCTTTTGGTGCGGTGGCCTTTACGGGAAGCTTGGATTTCCGCCTAACCCCTACTGGTTCCTTCCGAGAATCTCTGCTGCAGTGTCCTTGTGTCCCTGGACTCTTTCCTGAGCCTTTCACTGGATTAGCTTTCTCTGTGGTACAAGTGGGTGCAGCACATCCTGTCAGAACTGTGTGACTTGTAGTGTTAACTGTCTGCATAGTGGAAGAATCCAGATTATTGTTGTTATTAAAATTATCTTTTTGAAAATCGTGTCCCTCTTGGGGCCTAACGCCCACCTGGCTATTGAGTGCACTTGCAATCTCTTTCACCATTTCATTTTCTAATCCCTGACCACTGGTCACCATGGCCTCTATCTTATCTGCCATTTCTCCAGAGCCTTCTTTCTTCATGGTCATGGTAGATGCAGAAATTCCCATTTTTATAGGCGTGCGTGACTTGGGGTCAACTTTTGAGGTGTTACTGGCAGCAGCTGACTTCTCCAGAGAGCCACCACAGGCTGCACCTTCCTGACACTCTCCGTTGGCCGGGATGCAGGGGTTGGGTTCGACTGTAGGTGGCTCTACATCTCTCTCTAGACTGGTGTCTACCGAGGTGTCCCCTGACTGTGGCTGTGGGGTACCAGTGACCATACTGTCACCCCCTTCCCCCTGGGCCCCTGACTTCCCTGCAGGAGTATGCTCACCAATCTGGAAAAATTGGAGCCTCTCTTCCACAAAGTGCCTCTTGCTCATGTCAATAGCACCACTGCGGGTCATCTCAAACATTTTCCCTTCATGAAATGGGAAGGGGTTAGGCTCACTAGTTGGGGTACTTTCATCAGTTGGTGTTCTGGCTGGCGTTGTGTCAGGGGTGGTTGCCGGAGAGCGGTCGTCCACCGCCAGACCAAATGGCTTACTGTCATCTTCCCGAGATTTGCCATCAAAAACTTCACTGTCCCCTCGGTTATTGGGCCAAGGGTCAAAATCTAGGCCTTTGGTCGCTACTGTTTTAAAAGGGGTGGCGAATTCTTCATCAACTTTATAGCTGAAGTAAGTATCAGGAAACACCGATCTGTCCGGGTGTCTGCCTTCCAGGGTGAAAAACTGGGCCCCTGACTTGGGATCGGCTTTCTCTGGGGTTCTGTCAGATGACGGGCTTTTAGAAGATGATGGCTTCTCTTCATCCAGTCCCGTTCTCCCCTCCTCCTCAATGACTTCCAGTTTACTCTGACTGAAAGAGCGGTCGGCCGGCTTCAGGATGCCCTCTGTCCAGACATCCTTCTTGATGTCTACCGTTTGACTTGGAAGTTTAGAGTCACTCTCTGTTAGGCCATCATCCTCGTCTTGTAGGTCGTAACCATCCAGAGAGTCGATCTCGGTGGCATCTGTATCATGAGAGAACTCAGCTGTGGTTGCAATGGAACACTCGGTGATGGATTGGTCATTGTTTCCATTCTGAGCCGTTTCATTCTGAGGGGAGACAAGGCCGGGTTCGCTCTCTCTGCTGTTACTCTCTGCCTCTTTCTGGTTGGAACCCTTCGTGACTGCAGTTTTGGATTTTGCCACGTCCTTCTGTCCTTCATCAACTTCCTTTAACTTGAAGGTGTATTTTTTAACAGGGACCGGTTGATACATGGACTCGTCATCGCTGGAGTCACTGGCCTCAGCCCCAGGAGGGATTGGAGATGGGGGTTGCACTCTGATGACAGGTTCAGCCAACTGGTACTTGTCAGACTCATCCTGAAGGTTGACCTCAATCATGCCAACCTCCTTTTCAGGGAGATACTGATGTTTCTTATCTGATTCCTCCTGGTCGGCATCCAGAGGGGGAGGAGGGGGAAACTCAATATAGGCAACTCGGTTACATTTGGGTCTTTGGATAGAGTCTTTGCTCACATCACGATCTGTTTCCCGCTCCATGGTCACCTGCTTTAGTGGGGCTGATTTGGGTTCCTCCTCCTCTGACTCCTCGGAAACCTCGGGAATCGGGCTGGGTTGTCCTGGTATAAAAGCTATGAGCGAGTCTGGTGTCTTAGATGTAAACTCGTAACTCACTTCCTCTGAGCTGGGAGTTTCCGGGGTCAAAGGGCTCTTCCCAGAGCTGTCTAGAAAGGACACTTGCTCTAGTGTATCATCCTCCGGACTGCCTTGGGGAGAAGGGGGCTGCTTTTGCTGTCTAGCTGTATAGAAGGTCCCCCTGGCTTCCTGCACTGTCTTACATTCCTGACTTATGATTTTTTTCATACCTCCTTGTTGTAGCTCCTTTTCATACTGTTTCCCCACTTGTACAAAGCTGACATAAACAGGCAAGGTTTTGATTTCTTTCCCTCCCTCTGTCTTCTCCAACCCGTCCATGGTACCGTGGTCGAACACATCACTAGAGGGAGACTCCTTTCCTGGGCTACACTCTAACGAATCTGGAGATTTGGTGGGAGAGGTCTCGGTTTCATCCAGACCTGGGCACAGGCCTATGTAACTCTGATGTTTGGAAACTTTGCTGATCTCGGAATAGGTAACTTTTTCATCATCTATAGAATTTAAGAGCTGGCTCTCAACTATCTCTTTGCTTATACTTGACCGGGATACTTTTGGGGATAGTTCATGTTTTGGAAATGGTGTCTGCTCACAAAACCCATCAGGAATGTTAGAAGAAGGCATCCTCCTCTCCTCTGTGACCCTGATGGGAATGTGAGATGCTGCTGAGCTCTCACTTCTCCTGGGAGGATGGTCGAGAGCGCCGCTGGGACAGTCCCCTTCTTTAACAATGTATTCCCTGTATAACACTTTCTTGGAGGGAGATTTTACACTCATTTCTTTAATTTCTGTGAGAGAGCCATTTGTTAACAATTTGTGTTCTCTCTCAGTCACACACACAAATTCATCCTTTGGATCGGCATTCTCGCCCTCACCAGGGCGACCAGTGTGATTCTCTCTTATATCGTGAACAAACACATGTGAAAGTTTCTCTTTCTGAGCCTTATTGTTATCGGCCCCAGAGCTTTCCCATGTTCTAAAGACCTTTCTGTCCCACGGTCCCTTGGTCGCTAGGTCTGATGTGATGGGACAGGCTGTGTCTTCAGCCTGTTGCTCAGGAAACTCAGGCATCGCCTTACTTAACATCTCAGTTCTGTGTCTTTTGGCATCATCTGAGTCAGATTCACTAGGAGCGATCTCATTGCTTTTGGCATGCTTAGCTTTGAATGTTACAACATCATTTTGCACTGGTACTCTTTCCTCTGGGAGGTCTACAGTCTTCTGTTTTTCTCTAGCAAAACCTTGGTGTGTGGGCGGCTTGTTTTCTTGAGTTTTTTTAACTGGGATTCGGGATGGCCCGTCTAGATTTTTCTCTTCTTGAGATGGGTCCTTACTTTTTGCATGTGTGCCTTGTTCAAATTTCAATCTAATGGAACTGAGTTTAGATTGCTTGAGCTGAAATCCAGACTGGGGTCCTTCTGGTCTCTTGCCTTCCTCTGTGGGCTGGCCATCCTCACTCTGTTGAGAAGAGACCCTCTTCTCTGGGCTGCTGGACCCATTTGTCTTCCTGTCCTCAGCCTGAGGGACACCTTGTCCATCTGAGCCACGCTGTCTGGCCTTAACCCACTCATCATTAGATGCCAACAGTTCTGTTAGCACTTTCTCGGGGCTACTGCTGGCGGAACTCTGAGAGGAGTATTCTTTGCCGTTTTTGGGGCGTGACTTTTTCTCCGGGGACTGCAGTTCGTCATTCAGCTTCTCGGTTTTGTCACGAAAAAACTGTGACACTTCAGTCAACTTCTCTTCAGCCTCCTTCACGGTCCTGTCCACCCTATCTTCATATATCAACTTCTCTCTACCTCTGTCTAGTCTGTCCTCAGACAAGTGCATCCACATGGCATGTTTTGGACCACTGAGATTACCCGCATAGTGTAACACTGTGACTTTATCAAAAGGCTCATCTTTAGACACTCTCCCTAGACCATTTTCAGACACATCTTTATAGATTTTGGAGAGGATTTCTTTTGGGGGGGCAGTGGCTACTTTTTCTCTGGATCGCTTATCAGACCCCTGTAACTCTGAACTAGGGGGTCCTGCCGGGTCTGTGACCGACTCCTCGGTATCAGAGTGAGAAACATCTAACTTCTCTGATAGAAGCATTTTCTCAGCAAACCTGTAAGACTCCCCTCTCAGGTCTGACAACTCATCATCATGGTACTCTACCGAGTGCTGACTCAAAAGCTTCAGTGTTTTATAAGAGTCATCGGACAGGAGTTGTGCGGAACTAGGGCGGCTATCTTCTTCTTGGGACCCTGGAGTATTTACTCTGGAAGATTCCAGATAAGAAGGCAAGGATTCTTCTGCCCCAAGTTCTTCTTCTTCTTGCTGACCCTGCTCCTCGGGGCAAGGAAAAGCATCGTGTTTCTCTGGCAGAAAATCTTTTAAGGTAACATTTCCCCGGGATAAGTCTTTCTGATACATAGACACTTCCTTCTCTGGATGCTTTTTGGTCTCTCTAATAATGACTTCAGTGGGTTCAGCTTGGTTACCTTTTTCGATGTGAACTTCTATTATACGCTCCAGTTTGGGTTTCATTTGGTCGTTCTTCTCTGCCTGCTGGGTTGAAGTCTCAGCAGCAGACTTGGCAACGTCTGCAGACATGGCCGACTTGTGTTCAAACAGCCCCGCCAGCTCTTTGGAAGGGTCTCGCCCAGACTGAAAGGCCTTCATAATGTCATGGACTGACATGGTTTCCTCGATTCTTTCTGAGGCACACTCGCCACTGGGAGGGGAGTGATACACCATCCTGGTAGTTGTGGTAATGTGAGTCTCTTCTTTGACGCGCATGCCTTTGCTTAAAACCCGACTGTGGTCCTCTTCCTCACTACTGGCCTTCATTTGAAATGCTTTTACTTTTTCCTTAATGCTAGAGGTACCAGGCTTTGGCTCCAACTCCATGAATGTAGGTGAAGGCTTAGGAGACATGGGGTCTTCTGGCTGAGATTGGGGGATCTCCCCAGTAGAGGGCTCATAGCTCCTGATCACATGGACCACTTCAGTCCTTGTCTCTGTGATGACAGGAGGGATGGGGACTTCATGAAACAGTGGCTTAGGGCCGGTGCTCTCTGCACTTTGTGGGGCCGAAGGTGTTTTCTCACTTCTGGTTTCAAAGCCACTGTCGGACAAGGGACTTTTATCTTGGTCATGTTGAGAAAAGTCATCAGGAGATTCTAAGATGGCATCTGTTCCAAAAAAAAGAGTCAGCCATCTTGCACAATTCCTTCTCGGAGGTGGAAGGCCTCATGGAGGCCGGTGGCATTTTGAGTTTATGCTCCTGCAAGGCCATGGCTGGCTTTAAAATCCTTTTCTGTCTCTCCTCTCCATCCTTCTTTGCATCTTCAAACTTGTACTTTAGGTTGGTCAATGAACTGTTCCCAATGTCATTGGTCAGATAGTCAATGACTCTGGTCAGGTTGGCCTTTCCATGCACCCTCTCGGGCATAGATGGAGCATGACTAGCAGCAGCCTGCCTGGCTTCTCGGATCTCCTCAGAACTAAATTCTGTCCAGTCATCCTCTGGAGAATGTCCTTTGTCACTTTTTGGGGATTTGGGTGGCCCTTTGCTGTCGACACACACATCCTTTTTGAGGATTTCACTGACTTTCACTAAGTCTTCCTTCACTTTCTCAACGATTTTGAAAGGCTCTTCATCATCTATCCTCCCTTCTTTGGGGAGGTCAGGTTGAAATGGCTTCTCCTCAGGCACATCTGTCTGCAGTATGGCGGTCATTCTCATGAGATCCTCCTTCATTTCAGCCACGTCCTTTAAGATCTCCTGACTGGAAGACAAAGAAGATGGTACCGATGGCTTAAGGGTGGAGGGTGCGAGGAACAGAGGTGACTTAACTGGAGATGAAGTTAGGTTGAAATGGGGCTGAGGACGCATCTCTGTAGTCAATGTTTTAATGGGAGACAGCAAAGCTGCCGCCGATTTTGTGAGCGAATTAGAGTCTGGAGGTTTCTTCAATGCTGGTTCTGGCAAAACATTGACTACCGAGTATACTGGCACTGTGATTATTGATGAAGTTACAGATGAGGTAGTAGCAGATATTGAAGACCCGAGGGATGTGTAGAGTGCACTTGCGGAGGGAGTTCTGAGGGACTGAAAAGCCGAGGATGCTCCAGAAACATAGGACCTGAGTGGGGAAAAGGGCATGGCTGTCGTGGTTGAAAGCGCTCTCTCCACCGAGTCAGTGGCCGCGCTCACCACTGAGCTCACAGCATTTGTGGCTGTAGAAATTTTGTCCTGTAACGTGGCAGTGGCTTTGCATCCATTAATTAAAGCTGAAGATGAAGGATACTTTAGAGGAGAAACAGACCCATTGACTAGCACTACCTCTGCATGTCCGGACGTCTGTTTTAAGGGGGAGGAAAGAGACGATGCCATTGTAGCTTTGGCGGTTGAGATGACATCCGCAGCAGACTTAGTTGGAGACACTACTGACTTTAAAGGTGACGAGATCAGTGGTGCTGCTGGTGTGACAACCGACTTAAGTGGCAAGCTTGAGGAATACATAGTAATGTTTGATTTGGGGGGAGGCAGGGGGTGTCATAGTAATGGATGACCTCTCCAAAAGAGACCCCCCAGTCGTCACAGGAGAAGTTCGAGAGGAAAAAGCTGAATTGGGTGCCAGCCCCTTTAAGGGCGTAGCCTCTGTGACTGTGGGAACTCTCCCCAGGCTCCCAGAAACAACTTGGATATTGTATGGAGATGACGGCGACACCACCGTTTTTATTGGCGAAGAAATTGTCCGAAAAGATCTAATAGGAGACACCACGTCACTAATGGATTTGACTGAAGATGTAGTTGATGCACCTAATGTGGATTTGATTGGAGAAGGAGTCGAAACAGACCATATGGATTTTAACGGAGAAGCTGATGGCGTGTTAGAGGACGAGCTGGATAAGGAGGCGAAGCCTGACTTGGCTGGCCCGGGCACTGTGATTGGAGCTGTGGTCCAGGACTGGTATGGTCTTGTAGAAAAGAATGGCTTGTATGAGTAAGTGGTGGGGAGGGATCTTGCTGTTCCTGAACTCCGTTCAACTGTTTCTTAAATTTCAAAATGAAAACCAAACACAAAAAAAAAATCAACAAAAATGGTTGAGAAACAGAGAGACCAGAGAAAAAAAATTGGTCAGTAAACTTCGAAATATTGCAGAAGCAAGTACAACTGTTCGCATGATTTGGGATGGGAGAGGCAAAAAAAACCAAAAAACAAAACAAAAAACCCCCAAAAGGATGATTTTAAGCAAAAGAGGAAAAAAAAATGAATGAACATGAAGAATCTGAAGTTAAAAGAAAGAAAACCAATGAGGTAACATAAGAACCAGAGCAGGAGTGGAATGAAACACAAGGAAAGCATACCACAGCCAAACAGGCCAACAATGTAACGTAGGAACACAAGCAAAGTTTTGACAAGGACAGATGAGCACAATGGAAAATGGCCTCCTTACTTCCTATTGACTTTCTTGTGTGCTGGGTTAGAGAGAGCAGCAGTCACTCTGTTTTGCCTGTATACGTACATAGGTCTGTTTTGTGCAACCACAGAAAGTGTTTTAAGACTCTCGAATGTTCCCTCTGCTACAGCTCGTCCACCACAGATTGCACCTAGTTAGAACCATTCCGATATGTGAATCCACACATTAAGTATTTGAAACTTTTCTTCTCCTTTTCAGAAAAAAAAAAACAAAAAAACAAAAAACCACTCAAGCTTCATCATGCAGAGTCCAAAATAACTAGTAAGAGACAGGCAACTGGTGTGCAAACTGTGAAGCCATCGGATTTTTAAAAAAACCTGTTTCTTCCATGCACAATTTGTTATGTTTCACACTCATAAAAAGCCAATAAGAGCAAGAGATTGTCTGAGTCAGAGCTGTCAACCAAAAACTTAAAATAATGAAAAGGAATGTTTGCATTGATCCTTTTTCCATGCAGCATATTCCTTTTGATGAAGGGAGAAAGAAAATGTGATATGAAATGATTTTTAAAATGCATGTGTACATACACACATACAAAGGGGGAAAAACAGGAAAATACGGTTCATGGTTACCAGAGCAAGCAAAGCAACTGAAAACATTTGATCATGCGCAATTTGTCATGGCAAACAAGCCAGTGAGGTAATACAGTTTAAAGCAGTATTATGCACAATATATATAATACTTGAAAATACTTTGAGAACATTTGGAAAGAAGAGTACACTTTTTCCATGAGATGTGAAGTCTTGGTACCTTTTGAGATTTTAGGAAACTTGTGATACATTATTAAATATATCTACAAAAAGAATTCCATATCTAGAGCTTGCTCCATCATAAGGAGAACACAGTATATCTTTATCCTCATAATCTGGTCAACTCTCAAAAGGTATCATGGGGGAAATCTAAAAAAGCATAAATATATTTTGAAGACCCATATATCAAGTACCTACAGTGGCATAAGGTACAGATGTAATATGTTTACCAAAGGCAAAGAAACCAATTCTGGTGCTTCTCTAGAATATTCATAATACACATGGTTACCCTAAACATTGCAACAGCCTTGAGGAAAGATGGGCCCAATGATACCAACATAAACCAACAATCTTCTCATATTGGGCAAGGAACCCACACATGAGGTGGGGACAACAAGTGCAAGCTTAGCCATTTCCACTTTCATAACGTTAAAAGCCAACTGGACACAGGTTTCGAATGCCTGCCAAGGGCTAACTAATGTCCCGTGTCACAGATGAGTACAGTCTTGTCCAAAAAGGCAACAGTTTACAGTAACAGTGAGGTGTGCAGGGGCCATGAGAACCAGCTTCATCCTTACTAAAGGGAACCTCACACAGGCATGACTCCGTCTGGCCATTAGTACCAACCTCCTAGTGCTTAACCTGCAGGAAAGGCCATACTGTAGATGCATGGCTTGGCAATTCCTTTGACTCAATGACAAGAGTTGTAGGTACTGTAGAAGCCAGAAGAGGATGGTAGATCCCCCTGGAGCTGGAATTACGGGCTCTGGTAAGCTGTCTAACATGAATGGTAGGAACTGAACTCAGGTCCTCTGAAAGAGCAGTGAATACTTTTAATCACTGAACCATCTCTCCAGGCCCTCCCAAGAAGTCTTTTGAAATTCATCTGTGGTTTCTGACTTTGAAACGAGCCACCAAATTACCACTTGGCTGTACACTTTATGTTTTAGTGACACCCATTTCATGATATCCTTTGTGAGCATGGCCAGTTCTGGATGTCCGGCTAAACACCCAGGGCAGAGTGATAGGGGAAAGTATAATTCATTTAGAATTTACGCCTTCAGGGACTGTGACGTTTCCCTTATGTTTTCTTAGTCTATTCTCATCCTTCTGTTTGACTTCCCTATGTACCCTGTCGCAAAGCAGACAAAAAGCAAAACAAAACTAAAACCCTTTCCTTCTGCTAAACCTCAAAGATACAGATCTAGCTGACATCAACACTTGTGTGTGTGCAAGGAAAACTCACACAGCACACACTGGGGCATAGTGGAGCCATTTTCTGCCTGTGCGTCACATGCATGCTGGCCCACAGAACCCAAGGCTATGATCCTCACTGTGACATCCTCAGGCCTCTGTGAACATAAGTGTGACTAGGTAGGAGCCAGTGACCAATGACAAAGTGTTTTCATCGAAATATTCTTTAAGCTACTGCTCTCTGCTGGTTAGGATGGCAGGAGCCAGTGTTGATCAAACAGGGCATGGCATTCTGTACTCATGGTTCCCTTTGGGGCTGGGCCTAACTCTAGGGCTATGGTGACCACGGGATATATGAACACTGCAAACACAAGGGAAGAAAAGGTAGTCGGCAGAGACAGACAGAATATGACCAAGTAAACTTATAACGGCCTTGTAAGCCAGTTACGAGTAAACTCAACCACTAGGACCAAAGGGCCTTCCCAGCCTAGTCCAAGAGCAGCCTTAGAAATGAGATTTTGACAGAAGGCAGAAGAGATGGAAGGCGACATAAGAAGTCTATAAACTAGTATCACCCCCAGCAGGGAAAAGAACTGGAAGTCATACACCAAGGCCTAGGTCTATTAAGAGAACGGAGATGAGAAAGTGACCTAGCAGTCACTTGGGGCACCACAAATGCACAGAAGTAAATATCTTCCCTTCCGAGCACAGATTTAAAGAAACACTAGTATTTATCTCTGAGCATATTAACAATTACCAAAGTAAAATCAAGGCTTCAAAAGGAAAAGAGTTTATAAATTTTTTTTTAAAATATTAACTTCAAGAACAGAAGTCATTTGCAGCTAAGACCTGGGAGGTCTGTACCTATGTCTTCAACGATATATGGAACATTAAGTTTCATAACAGGCTTATGAAATTTCTCTGTAGGCAATTGGTTCAGGGTACGTGTTTTCCAAATGACACCAAAATTTAGTGTGTATAGAAAAAATGTCTCTTCTTGTAAAACTTGACATAGGTTAGTGAATGTGTTAGGAAACTCACTCATGCCGGGTTCAGTCAGGTAGCTGTAGCGCTTACGTAAAGCCAGCGATGCAAAGCTCTGGCGTCTGTCCACTTTTTCAGCCTGAAAAAAGAAGAGAAGAAGCCGTTTCCACCTTCCCCACGACACCTTCACACTTTGAAGCATTTCATTGGATGGGATGGTCATGTTTCCTCAGGCATTCTATTCCCCCTAGGGAGTCTATCACCCCCCCCACCCACAAATCTCAACCTCATCACTATGACTTAGCAGGTAAAGGCACACACACCCACACAGCAGACTACAGTGTCTACAAAGGTTGAGCGGTGAGTGTTCCCTCAGTTCATTATCTTGAAAGCACACACATCACAAAGTACGCTCACTACGTGAGTACACACAAGGAGAAAGGGTACAGAAAGTATAATTCCAGTATCCATTGTGGGCACCGTTGACAGGCATGTGGTAGAGATGAGATTAAAAACAGGTAAATGGCCTTATCACCAGTTGTGTGACCCGAGCTGCCATTATTATTGCCATGTGGGTTAAAAAAAAAAATCCAGTTATCACAAAGCTTACAGGAATATGTAGAGATAACTTAGGAAAAACTCTTGCAAAATCGAACAATGGCACTCTTAAAAAAATGATCAAGGTATGGTTGGATAAATGTGGTAAGAGGTTAAGTGTGCATATGGCTGTTGCAAAGGACCTGAGTTTAGGTTCCAGAACCCACATCAAGCAGCTTACAATCTCCTGTGTGTGCATGTGGGGGGTCGTGTCTCATGTCCTCTCCTGGCCACCACCACAGGCACTGCACTCATGTACACACCCACACACAAACACATATACACATAATTTTAAAAGGAACACTTCTTTTTAAATAGCCAAGATAAATTCTTTAGCTGGAATGGCAAACTTCCATCAGCAGTTGGGTGAGACAATATTTTATGTTACATAAAACACAGTTGATCTGTACAACACGACTGCATATAATGACCAAGGTCTTGAGTTAGAAGTGACAACATGGCAGTTAGCCAGATGGCGGTGGACAGTCACATACGGCTGTGAAATGTAACATTAAGTTTATGCATGGCGGTCTGTCACGTTTAAAAATGCTGAAGAGGCTCTAGGTTTTCGTTAGCTGGTTTACAGTTTTACAGAATACCCTGAAGCACTTCTACGTGCCCAGGGAGGAGGAGTGAGCCATTTTAAAGAAGGTTAATTCTACCTCAAGTAGGCTGAGATGCGCCAGCAGTAAAATAGCGTTTTAGACTGTTCCCACACTCGAGCCCCACACTCGAGCCTGCCGCAAGCTTTTTCATACATATCCAATATCTATTCTACCTTGGATAGAATAAGAGCAGAAGTGTTCATATTACCTCATCATCTGGATCTGACTCTGTCTCCTTTTGGTCCCAAGATGCATTGCAGAGACAAGGAATATTATAATATACAGGGAAAAGAGTATCAGGAGAGGAAGAGTAGGGAGCACACAAGGCAAGCTGGTTTAGAAAGCAGAGCAAATCAAAAGAAGCCAATAAAAACAGTATCACGGACCGCACATCCATGGCACATTAACGTGTGACAATCGCTTGGAAGCATAAAGGTCTATGCACTACCAGCGGAAGCAATCAGCAGAGGACTTTGTCACACAGACTTGTAAGAACAGGACACAACAGCAACAGGACTTCATCTATACACAGAGACTAACACAACTCAGCTTCAGGGGCTTTTCAAGTGTCATAAAGCATTCCTTAATTACATACCAAGGGCCCATTGCCTCAAGACCAGGGGCGGGGAGGTGGATGAGGGGGAAGTGGAAATAAACCAGTTTTAAAAGATACCTTTTTATGTGCGGGTAGAGTAATATTTAAGTTGCAAACAGCTGTTTGGGGTAATCCCTTTGTTGTCTTCGGCTCCTTCAGGAAAGACAGGCGGCCACAGGGCTCTTGGCTGGTGTCTCTAATCTAGAAGAATTTGGGTAATTGGTGAGTACACAAAGAAGCAGATTCTTGTCTGTGTGAGGTTGAGGCACGTTTGTTTTATCAAGGGCTAATGGGGAAAAGGATGGTAACCCAGGATGAATCTGGCAAAGTACAGAGGCTCAGCTCCTGCCTTAACTAATAGGATGACCACCAGCTTTTCTCATATGACAAGTCATTCTGGGCGATGTGCATTGTCTGTCTTCCTACTAATTTAATTTCTCAAAGCTTCAGTGTTTGACACATGGAACTGCAAACGGTGAGGAAGAGAAAGCCTTCGGACTGTGCCTAACTCTCATAGAAACAGAAATCAAAGTTAACTATACATAAGAATGTTCCTTTGCCAATGATAAAGTTTTTGTTTTTTTCAAGACAGGGTTTCTCTGTGTGGTCTTGGCTGTCCTGGACTTGCTTTGTAGGCCAGGCTGGCCTCGAACTCACAGAGATCTGCCTGCCTCTGCCTCCCAAGTGCTGGGATTAAAGGCATGTGCCACCACGGCTGGCCCCAATGAAAAAGTTTTAACTACCTTGAAAATTCACCCTGGTGGAATTAGAACAAAATCTGGCCTTGTTCTTGAAGTCATATTGGGCAGGATAATTCAAACTAAATTTAGTCATTTTCAAAAAGTTTATTCTCTAGGGTCTTTGAAAAAACAAATGCACAGCCTATATTAAAGGGGGATTTACCTTGATGGAAAACGGCAGTCTGTTTTCTTTGAAAGAATAAAAGTTAAAAACTAGTTGCTGCCCTCCTTTGGTAAGAGGAGCCAGGTTTCCATAACAATCAACATAGATGGGCTTTCCTTCCAGAACCTTCCAGAGTAAAAGAAACACAATTTAATGTTAACTTGACCTAGAAAAATTATGAGAGCTTTAAGTCAAATATCATTAAAAGACTGACATTCTTATATCATTATGAAAAAAAAATCACTTCTATAGCGTTGCTAGCTTTGAAAATACATCTGGATGCTCACAATCCAACAGCTGTAACTAGTAGCTATTAGTACAGATACATACGTAGACAACAGAACTACATTTCTCTTCCAACATGTTTTAAACATGTCAGAAAAATGACTGACATCACTTCCTTAGGTAGACTGAGATCTTTCTCTTTTGGCTTTTCCAATACTTACATCGCTGGGTTTGAAAAAAGGGAAACCACAGTCCTTCCTATCTGTGGAAAGTGACCACAAAAAATAAAAAATAAAAAAACAAAACAAAAAACCAGACAGCTACAGGACAACGGAGAGTAGTTTAGATTAATTAGCTAATCAGCTAATCAGCTGAGATGAAGCCAAAGTACTTAAATCACTTGAGATGAGCCCATTACAAAGTTTTAAAATAAAACATGAATATCCATGATTCTCCTGGACAGCATATGCCAACACAGCCCCCCCCCTCAAATAAGCCCATATTTGGGGAATGTTCATTCTTGGGACTCAAGTACCTCAATGTCTTTGCTTCTGGCAACCTCCTCGAAATTCTCCTGCTGCTCTAGGGTTTTGTCCACCCGGTCGTCGGTCATACAGAAGCAGCGCAGGGAGGACTCTACTGGGTCGTTCGTTTTGGCGAAAACGACAAACTTGGCCATGTAGGGGACGCATATCAACTCTCTGTACAGCTGTGAGGCCAGCCCTACGGTTTCTAAAACCTGATGGCAGTCCGCAAGCCAAAATCTGAGAAAACCAGAACAAAAACACAAAGTGTAAAAATGGAAAAAACAAAACCCAGTAATAACACAAGTCTAAAAATAAACCCAGAAGAACTTACAGTGAAAAAAAATCAGGGACTGGGGGTGGGACCCCCCTGGTAGAGCAAAATTTTAGCATGTTTATCCCAACATCAAAAAATAATCGAATTCGGGCGTTGGTGGCGCACGCCTTTAATCCCAGCACTTGGGAGGCAGAGGTAGGCGGATCTCTGTGAGTTCGAGGCCAGCCTGGTCTACAATGTGAGTCTAGGACAGCTAGAGCTGTTATATAGAGAAACCCTGTCTCGAAAAACCAAAAAAAAAAAAAAAAAGAAAATAATCGAATTATGAAATGAAACGCATCAGAGTCTAATGGATCCTAAATGAAGCATTATGAACTTGCTCATTTAAAATGGCAAAGACATTTAGTTTCAATCAAGCAAAAGGCAGTTTATTCCTCAATAATTTTTCTAAGCAAACATAAAAGATCTTTGATCCTAAAAAATATGTATGTACATACACATATTATTGACAGAAACATTTTTTTTTAACTTCCCAAAAGGTAAGAAAATGAATTCCATGGTGCTCCTGGAGCTTTCACTTCCTTACCTGGCTGAAACATTGGTTGTAAAAGACACACAATCCTTTATGAACGTCAGAGGGGTTGTTCCTGTGATGTCTTCCCATTGAGCCGGCGAGGTCCCTCCTGGGGACAGCAGACATAGGGTGACTTCACCATAAAGCGGCTCCTCGCAGACTAACCCCCATCACCTGGCTGTTCTTCTGGCAGCTGCTAATTGGCCAGCCACAGCTGCAGCGTGGCTTGCGGTTCTGCAGTGTGGCACAGGGAACTGTCTCTGCAACCCATACTCTCCCCTGCTAACCAGGAGTTCACTGGAACTCACAAATACATATATTATTTTATCTTTGCCTGGATCACAAGGGATGGTTTAAAGTTGGTGTAATTTATTAAGAATATCATCATTGTAGTTTGTCACTGCAAAGGCGCAATAGCTTCAGGCTGTATGTACGTGTGTGTGTGTGTGTGTGTGTGTGTGTGTGTGTGTGTGTGTGTGTGTGTGTGTGTGTGTATGTGTGTGTATGTGTGTGGATACATGAACGTCCACATATGATTGAGGGCCAGAGGTAGATACTGGGGGGGGGGGGTCTTCCTTCGCCATCTACCTTATTTTTTTCTGAAACAAAGTCTATCACTGAATCTGGACCACAGTGATTCAGCTAGGCTGGTCCACCAGTGAGCTCAGAGATCTGCCTGCCTTTCTCCCCAACTCCCAATGCTGGAGTTACAGACAAGAGGGTGTTGGGGATCATGAAGTACACAGCTGGCACTTCACCAGCTGAGCCATCTCCCCGGTCTCTCAAATAGTTTTCTTCCTCCCTCCCTACCTCCCTCCCTCCCTCCCTCCCTTCCTTCTTTCTTTCTTTAAAAGTGGGGTGGGAAATTATCAAGAAAGTTTAGGAAGCCACTCATTTTGTTCCTGGCTGAAATGCCATTTTTCCAGGATATATGGAAGAATTGATATCAAAGAATAAGACAAATAAGATGAAACCTTTACTTTTTTCATATCTGACATGAACTCAGCGGACAATCAGGGAAAAATCAAAGGTTCAGCTGAGGTCTGAATTCTAAAGTTCTGTTTGTATTTGTGTGTACGCATGTACATCATATGTCATAGTGTGTGTGTGTGTGTGTGTGTGTGTGTGTGTGTGTGTGTGTGTGTG
>CAJQZJ010032918.1:2909453-2927693 GCA_907164525.1 Lophiomys imhausi | reverse complement strand
TGTGTGTGTGTGTGTGTGTGTGTGTGTGTGTGTGTGTGTGTGTGTGTAGGTCAGAACCTATTGGATTCAGTTCTTCTACTATGTGGGTCCTTCTACTATTGGACTTAGGTTTGTCAGGCTTGTCCACCTGCAAGTGACTTTACGTGGTGAGCCATCTTTTGGGCTTGAGGCCCAAATTCCAGGTATTTCACACATGACGTGTTCTAAGGCCTACACATTTAGGATACTGTGTGGCCCTGGTTGAGCACAGCTGTGTGACACCAATGGTATCCTCAACACTTCCCAACCATTCAGACCCTGGAGGATCTTCCCCCAAAGTTCATTTGTTTCTGTTGTCCAAAGGATGCTGTTGGATTGATTACCTGTCATGATTGCCCAGAAATGTCCCTAAGCACTCCAGTCGAGTCAATAAACTTAATGATACTAAAATGGTTTGATTACTAATACACTGATTTTTAAATACACCAGTTCTTAATGGAAATTCTTCCAGGGATAAGCAATGATAGGATGAAGAAAATACATAACTTATTCCTTGTTTTCTACTGTCTGTGTCTCAGCAGAGAGATAGTAGTCACCACAGGGAAGGAAGCAAACCTGTAATGCTGCAAAGGAGCCGCAGGTTGGGCGTGGTATCCCCCTTGTACCCATTGGACACGCCTTCTCCCGAGGGTGGGGGCACAGGAATGGTCATGGTGATTGGTTTATGGAATTTCCTCCTCCTTGGTTCCACAGTGACAATTGGGCTAAATGTTGCTTTGTTTCCAAGGATTTTTTTCACAGTTTCCTCTGGAACGGGCTGAGCCTACAGACAAAAGGAAAAAGAAAATACCTTACATAAAAGTAGACTTATGAGTACATTAAAAAAAAAATCAGAAGATGTAGTTTTTAATCCAGGATGGTGGGAGGACACTTGACAACAAAATCCATGTGTGTCTTTACCCTTTTTCTCATTGTCACAGGAAGGCAGAGAAATGAAAATATCCTAATGCAGGCAGAAGCCTTTAGAGGAACAGATCATACTGAGTAGCTAGGAGGAGAGAGAACCAGACCTCAGAGCAAAGAGAAGGAAAGCAAGAATGACCTCAGTATATGTTAACCCTGTGCAGGATATGCCAACAAGTCTCACAAAATCACCTTGTACCAAAGAATAAAATGTGAGGCGGTCGGAGGTAAAGACCAATATATAATTTAGAAGGTATGAATTCTAGTCAAGCAGTCCTAACTTATTCCATTTGGTGACTCTGGCATCCGGTGAAGTGGTTCAATATGGGGTGAAGGGAACCTCCCTGACAGATAGGGTTTTGCCACTCAGCATTTACTAACCGCCTACAACCTTCCCATCAACCTCTTAAAATGAGATTCCAGCCTCCCAAAGAAAAGTCAATGTTCAGCCCAACTTTTTTTTTTTTTTTGGTTTTTCGAGACAGGGTTTCTCTGTGTAGCCCTGGCTGTCCTGGACTCACTTTGTAGACCAGGCTGGCCTCGAACTCGCAAAGATCCGCCTGTCTCTGCCTCCCAAGTGCTGGGATTAAAGGCGTGCGCCACCACTGCCCGGCTTCAGCCCAACTTTTAATTGCTATTTGAACAACAAAAATGATCATTTCGTCATTTTCAGTTTGTCTTATTCCATAAAGAAAAGCGAAGAGTTAAAGACTAAACTGACCGAAATGAGTAAATTTAAGAGGGATCATTTTTGCCAAGATTTCCAGTCAGCTCTCTAAACCCAAACACGTTCCAACTGGTTTGGATGAAGAGCAGCATTTACGAAGTACTTAAGCCCAAATGTGAGAGCTTGCAAGTTTCAGTGCAGAAGTGACATGTTATGCGCCAAGCTCCAGGATGCTGCTCTAGCCACAGAGCCCGAGGACCCACAATGAGAAGGGGTATATTCTAAAAAGAAACCAGTGGACACTGGGCAAGGTGGTGCACGCCTTTAATCCCAGCACTAGGGAGGCAGAAGCAGGCGGATCTCTGTGAGTTTGAGGCCAGCCTGGTCTACAAAGAGAGTTCAGGACAGCCAGAGCTACACAGAGAAACCCTGACTCAAAGAAACCAAGCACACACGCACAGGAAAAAAAAAAAAAAAAGGAAAACCAGTAAAGACTGTGTGTGTGTGTGTGTGTGTGTGTGTGTGTGTGTGTTTGTGTGTGTGTGTGTTGTGCACATTTGTATGGAGAGGCCAGAAGTCATCATGTGCCTTCCTCAAGTACTTTCTGCCTTACTCTCTGAGACATGGTCTTTCAAGGAATCTAGAGCTATCAGTTTGTCAAGACTGGCTGGGATCCTCCTTGTCTCCACACTGCCCCTATCCCCAGGGCATGCCACCACACCTGGCCTTTTTACAAGGAAGTTTCCTCATCTATGTTCATAGCAGCCTTATTTGTAATAGCTAGAAACTGGAAACAACCCAGATGTCCATCAACCAAAGAATGGGTTAAAAAACTGTGGTACATCTACACAATGGAATACTACTCAGCCATCAGAAACAATGAAATCATGCAATTTGCAGCCAAATGGATGGAACTAGAGAAGCTCATCCTGAGTGAGCTAACATAGATTCAGAAGGACGCGCATGGCATCTATTCACTTATAGTCAGATTTTAGCCATATAGCACAGGATAACTATACTACAACAACGCACCAAAGGGAACATGGACATAGACTTTTTTTTTGGTCTGTTTTTGTAGTTTTCTCTCCCTGGCAATGAGACACTTTTCCCTGGTGGTACTGCCTTGTAGGCCCCCAATGTATGAGGAGGCTCTTGGCCCTCATATGACTGCTGAAGTGGGGCAGGGGACTGTTTTGTAGGGACACTCCACTCCAGAGGAGTGGGATGGAAGGGTTAGGGGGTAGAGGGTGGGAGGGAGGGGATGGGAAGGGGGGAAAGAGGACAATATGATGGAGATGTAGCCTGAAGCAACAAATAAATAAATTTATTTTTAAAAAAATGAGAGCTGAGGGGTCAAACTCACGGTTCTCATGCTTGCTCAGAAACCATTTACTGCGACTGAGCCACCTCCCCAGCCACAACTGTGACTTCTAAATAGAAAATTGCGTTTGACCAGTCAGTAAGCTAACTTCACACTTAACACTTTCCATTTGGGGTAAGTTAAGAATCCCCAAACAGCCCAATTATCAAGATCACAAAGGACGAATTACTGCAGTGCTTCGGGAGCAAGATGTGCCAACGAGTTGTTTGCATGTGCAGAGGACTCGGAAAGCTCGAGCTCTGTGATCGGTACCTGGAGGCCCACTCGGATCCTTTTCGTTAAGGCACCCTCTGGGAAAGACGCCTGGACGAGGGGCACGGTCGTGCTGCTGAGAATCCCCCCTTCAGGACCGATCTGGTTGCTTTCCTGCTTAATCCGGGAAACCACGGCAAAATACTGGGGGAAATCCTTGGTGATGATCCTGCAGATGCGCTTTGTCCCCAACTCTTCCGGGCTATCAAGTTCTGGAAGACAGGAAGGATGAAAAGCCATGAGCGCGAATGTTCCTTTGCACAAAGCACCTTGATACCTACTGGTTTTTAAAACAATTTTAAAAATTGTTTATTGACACATGGTCTCATGTAGCCCAGTCTGGTCTCAAACTTGCTAAACAGCAGAGCATAAACTTGAACTCCTGATCCTCCGGATCCTCCTGACTCTACTTCCCAAGTTCTAAGATTAGAGGCATGTGCCACTATGTCTAGTTTTATGGGGTGCTGAGGTTTGAACCCAGGGCTTCATGCATACCCGTCAAGCACTCTGACAGCTGAGGCATATCCCCAGTCCCAGAAGGTAATTTAAAAATTTTTGAATCGATACTCTAAAACGTACAAACTGAACATACTTACAAGGTACAGTGAGATATTTCAGTTCATATTTTTTGGTGAAAACCTTAAAAATGTTTCCTTTGTAGCCTTTGAAACGCACAGTATACCACTGTCACATGCGTTAACCCACCTTACAGGGTGGTGTCACAGCAGAACACTTTCCTCCCATTTACTGTAACTTTGAACCAATGTTCAGTGTCTCCCCACCTCTCCCCAGCCTCTACTACCCACCACTCTGTCCTCAATTAGTAGGAGACCAACTATGCTAACTCCCATTCCTGTAAGATCATTCAGTATTTGTCTTTTGTGTTTGGTTCAACTCTCAATATTAATAGTTGGATATCTTTCTATTTAGTAGCTAGGATATATATATATATATATATATATATGTGTGTGTGTGTGTAATACACATTGCATATGGATATATACATATATATATTATTGTGGAGAAAATTACAGGGATCATAACGTATCAAACTTTTCAAAGGAATTGGAAAGCTATTAGTGAATTCTGCTTGGAGGAACAAACATATTTAAACACAGGGCTCTTGGTGGGTAGCAGCAGAACACCTTTAGTTTTGGGTTAGAGCACATGAATGTATAACCCAGAACTTCAGTAAAAGGCTGGAGGTGGGGCTAGAGAGATGGTTCAGGAGTTAAAGGTGCTTCCTGGGGACCTGCAGTCCAGTCCCTAGCACTCATGCTGGATGGCTCACAACTACCTATAACTCCAGGTCTGGAGGATCCAATACCCTCTTCTGGCCTCTGTGGGCACCCATATGGTGCACACACACACACACACACATATGCACACGATACACATACACACACAGACACACAAATTTAAATCTAAAAAAAAATCTTGTTGGATAGAGGTAATTCTAGAAATTACATTCATTTATTCATGTATGTTTTTTTTTTTTGTGTGTGTGGACACACACGGCACTCCGAGAACAGCTATGGGAGTCAGTTTTCTCCTTCCACCACGTGGGTCCTGGGGGACCAAACTCAGGTCACCGGACTTAGTGGCAAGTGTTTTTAACCACTGATTCAACTTGTTGACCCAAAAGGCTATTTCATATACAAAAGTATGAAGCTTTCCATGACAAAAATAGTAAACATGAAGGAGGTACATCAGGAAAGTTAACAGCTCCAGCTGACATGAATGACTAATGTGCTCAACGCCCAAGCAGGCTGTGATTTGACAAGAGATGCGCAAGGGTACAACAGAAAAACATTAGGAGCTGAGCTCGGAAAATGGTCAATAAACATCCAAGGCTCATAGTCAACATTTTCCATGGAAATAATTGAAAAAACCAACTATAACATCCCTCTCCCATCCACCTCTCCAGTCAGTTAAAATTAAGCATCCCATTTTTGAAGAGTCAGAAAATTATTAGAACATGTGCGTGGCCTGTTCATCACAGGTAGGTGTTAATGGTGATGATCTTTTGAGAGTGCTATTGAGGGTCCATGAGATGGCTCAGCAGGTGAAGGCGCTTGCTGATGGCCCTGGGTCTGATCCCGGAACCCATAGAGGAAGGAAACAGTCAACTACTGAAGTTGTCCTTTGAACGCCACATCTGGGCCACAGCTCCCACATTAATGAAGTTAAAATTAAAGAGAATAGAATTGGTAACCATCCATTCTGAATGAAATACTTGGACCTAGAAATCCCATGCTTCTTACAGTCCCCCCACCCCCCGTAAGCTCACACAAAGCTTCGTTGCTTTGATATGAGAGCCACATACCCGTCAATAGGACATGCCACTCACCCACGTTCTAGACAGTCTGTGGGTGCACAGAAAGCTTTGGATTCATTCACCTACCAAGTGTTTACTGAAGGCTTGCCATGCGCATCCCTTATGTATTGGGCATACACCGGAATTAAAGTTAACACTTACATGGAAACTACAGTGTAATAGAATAGCGGGGAGTCGAGGGGTGCAGCAGAAACAACACAAAACTGAGGAGAAAGTAAAATCAGGGGAGGGATCCGAGGTGACCACAGAACTGGGACAGGGAGGAGGGTCTCATTTGAAAGTAGTGTCCGGAGCCGGTGACATTAGAAGAGACAGGAGAGGAGGGAGCCCAAGCAGTGACCCACAGAACAAGGAAAGAGGGAGATGTGAGTCATGTGCTGAGCGTAATTTGTTCAGGAAAAGCACATCTGTAGTGACAATTTTGGAATTTTGGTTTCTTAAAACACATACACACACTGTTATAAGAATATGTTTTCATTTTAATCCCAGGTGTGGGGTTATGGGGCTGTCCACAGCAGCTGACTCTGATTTGTCTCCTGCTCTAGAAGAGGCATGGTTTTGCCAGTTGAAGGTAGTTTTTTGTAATTGTGTGATATTTGAAATTCTGGGAACTTTTCAGAGGGTATATAAATGCTAGGACCCTGATGGGTGGTTAGTTGGTTGGTTGGCTGGTTGGTTGTTGGTTGCTGTTGGTCCCGGTTTGTTGAGTAGTCATGCAGAAAGAAGAAACAAGAAGAAATTAGATATCCTGACAGTAAAGATCAAACTTGCCCCAAGGAGTTCAATGCCCTAAATGGGCAAGAAGCAGATATTGACGTCCCCTTTCCAACCCCTAACTTTATTCAGGGATCTCTTTCCTCCCTCTCTCCTTTCTTCTCATATCAAGGGTTAGGGGGTTGAAAGGGAAGGGAAAAAAGGGTGGAAGAAAGAAGGACCCAAAAGGTAGCAAACGTAGGCTCCACATGTCACCGGAATATGTTCGTGTATCTTTGCCAGAAATGTTGTAGAAGGAACCTTCAAGCTTAGCAGTTGGTCACTTCACAGGGACAAGAGATGCCACTGGGGGTGGGAGGGTGTCACCCATGGACAAAGAAACAACTCCCAAACTCCAAGGGGCAGAAAGCTGCTGTTTTCAGTGTCTTCTGTTCATCCGAGCCTCACATTCTCCCACACACTTGACTGTCTACCCATGAGGACAATTTTTTGCCTAGGGTGAAGATCAGGACTCGTTCCAAGTAGAAATGCATGAGTTGGGGAAATCACACCAATTGTCAATAAGGGGAAAGAAAAACCGGGCTCATTCCAGAGAAAATAGAAACAGAGATTGGCTCTTATCTGTTTCCGTAGCATTGACTTCCCCTCTGCAAACCTAAAGGAGAAGATAAAGCGACGGTGCAAGAAATGTGATAGGCTTGGGATGGCAACAAAGAAAGGGGAGTCAGGAAAATACTGCAAATGAGTTCGAAACTGAGAGGAAAGTTTCGCAACACAATCATCGAGCTTGTGCAAGAGAGTGGATTCCCAGAGTACATAGCTCCTGCCACTGCCCGAGAAAGCACAGAGCATCTCTGTCAATGCCTGCTGTCATATTGTCACCAACTTGGCGGGTAACTTTTGCTTCAGCCACCAATTTGTCATTGGGTTGTTGTGCAAAGTGGCTCATGCTTCTCTCGAAGGCTGCCATAAAATTTCACTCAAATAGGTGAGTCTTCCTAATTCTGCCAGGAAGGACCTGTGTGTCCCGAGACTGCTCAAGGGCATCCTGGACCCACTGGAGAGGTAGGCATATTTTGGGGCACGCGCGCATGTGTGTGTGTGTGTGTGTGTGTGTGTGTGTGTGTGTGTATATGCACATATTGGTGAAGATTTAATGTAGAAACTGGTGTATCACATCTTGGAATCTAATGGACTAACGGCCACTTTCTGCAATGGAGGCCACTTGTTACATTTCTATCGTATCATCTTTGATAGGCATTCAAGTCATCTAAGTTGAATGTGTGCCTGTACATTTCAGATATAGCAAGCAAGTGCTTAAAGGGAAGCTCATCTCTGTTTCTTCTTTTTCCTTCTAGGTTTGTCTTTTGTTTTGTTTTGTTATTTTGTGACAGGATTTCTCTGCACAGCCCTGGCTGTCCTAGAACTCACTATATAGACCAAGTTGGCTTTGAACTCACAGAGATCTGCTTGTCTCTGCCTCGCAAGTGCTGCGGGGATTAAAAGAGTGCACCACCATACCCAGCTGTTTGTTGTCTTGAGACAGGGTTTCATATAGCCCAGGGTGGTCTTGAGCTTCCTATGTAGCCAAGAAGGGTCAGGAATTCCTGATCTTCCTTCATTTGCCTTCCACATGCTGAGATTGTAAACGTGAGCCACCACACAGAACAAGAGGCTGGTTTCTAATCCATATGCAAAGAAGCCTGATACATCATACGGGATAATATTCCGTTCTAACAGCCAACTGACCACATTTTACATAACCACGTACCTATCCAGGTAATGTGTGTAAAAGAGACAGAGAGGGGGTAAACTGTATGCAGGGAGGCAGGGGACTGGAGAGATGGCTAGCCACGAGCATTGACTGCTTTTGCAGAGGACCTGGGTGCTGTTCCTAGCACCCTCACCAAGTGGTTCACAGCCACCTCTAACTCCAACTCCATGGTATCTGAAGCCCTCTTCTGGGCTCCATGGATATTGTACTCTGGTGAGTGGGTACACAGTCACACATACACACAAATAACACTTATAAAAACAAAATACCTAAAAAGTGAATATTTATGGACTATTACCTGTTTAGCAATAACAGTAAATAAATAACTATAAGTAGAAAAACTACACTTTGCTATGGATTATTCTTAAAAAGGAGGTGAAACAACAGTAAAGTGATGTAGTTGAATGTTTGAAAACAGGTAATTAGCTATTCAGTGAGTTGTTTGAACAAACAGAAAAAGAAAGAAGGCATGAAGTTGGGAGGGTTGGGGAGGTGAGGGGGCAGATCTAGGAGGAACGTAAGGAAAAACTGTATGAAATTCTGAAAAAATGTATTATATTAAAAAAGATATATATATTTAAAAAAAAACCAGGATACTAAAGACCCAGTTGTTGGGAGAATGCTACAAGGGGGAACAAAACAAACTCTTATGCTCAGCTTCCACAACGCCACGACTTATGGCTGCATCAACTGCCCAGGTTAGTTTCTCTCAATGCTTCTGTGCTCCTTTAATACTTTTTATAAAGAGTCCAATGTGAGGACCAATGAGATGGCTTAGTGGGTACAAGCGATTGCCGTACAAGCCTGAGGACCCAAGTTAGGTCCATGGAACCCATTGGGTAAGGACCAAACCCATTCCTGAACGTTGTTCTCTGATCGCCACAGACAGGTACACACACACACACACACACACACACACACACACACACACAAACACACAATATTTAAAAAGGTTCAAAAAAGATTTTAAAAGCTTATGTGTAAAAAATAGGCCTTAGCTTTCCTAGCTGTTAATCTTCATTGGGGTCTATTTCATCCATGTGTTTATAATTCAAGTAACTGTTTAGGGAATGGCCTAAGGGAATTAAAAACTCATGAGAATATACAATACTTCTCAGAGTTTTGTACTGCAGACATAAAAAGTTGAGTAGATGAGTCAGATGACCAGACAGCTAGTAATTAAGACTGACAATGCCAACATCTTTGGGGGAGGGTAGTATGGATTTATATGCATTGAGATTTTTCAAATGGTTCATTTTTTCAGAACAGAGAGGTAGGAACATAAGTTTGCCTAGATAACCTTCCTTGCACAGAAAACATGTCCAGAAGGTAATCCATACCATAAATGTAATACCTGCATCGCATCACACTTACACCCATGGAGTCCCTAGCACAGTGGTTCTCAACCTTCCTAACACTGCGACCCTTGAATACAGTTCCTCATGTTGTGGTGACCCCCAACCATAAAATTATTTTTGTTGCTGCTTTGTAACTGTAATTTTGCTACTGCTATGAATTGCAATGTAAATATTTTTGGAGATAGAGGTTTGGCAAAAGGGTCGTGACTCACAGGTTGGAAACCACTGCCCTGGGGCTTGTACAGCAAAAGAAACGAGTGCTGCATGTCAACAGCATAGATTCCCAACGTCACACTGGACGCTCTGACTTGACTGTTCTACGCTGGGGCCTGAAAGTCTGCTTCTCTCGCTTGGTCCAGAAGACCTTGGACTTGACAAGTTTGGTAAGGAAGATCTTAGTGGACCCCCAACCTACACCTAGCCTTAAAAATTCAGAACCCAAGCCGGGCAGTGGTGGCGCACGCCTTTAATCCCAGCACTTGGGAGGCAGAGGGAGGCGGATCTTTGTGAGTTCGAGGCCAGCCTGGTCTACAAAGTGAGTCCAGGACAGCCAGAACAACACAGAGAAACCCTGTCTCGAAAAACCAAAAAAAAAAAAAAAAAAAAAAAAATTCAGAACCCAGGATCTGGAGAGATGGCTCGGGGGTTACGAGTGCTTCCTGCTCTTCCAGGGAACCTGTGTTCAGCTCCTAGCACCCACGTCTGCACGGTGCCTTTGCTCTCAGGGGCCATCTGTGACCTGGTTGCTGTGTACAGTCTAAGGGAGGAAATACAGATACTCCAACTTCAAAAATGACAATTTCTGTGGTAGGGTTTAATTTCTGCCCAGTTATATGCTCTGTTCACCTTACTTAACCATCTGTGCAGGTAAAAAAAAAAAACCTACAGTTTTCAGCAAAAACTATTCTACTGGGCCTCTCTTCAAACCTTTAAATGGTTACCACTATAGTTATGGAGAAAATCAATATAATCCCATCTCAAAACTGGATCATAGAAACACCGTCTATGATCGGTGTTTGGAACACCGTCTACCAAGTGCCCACCACATGCATCACATCCAGGAGCTACAGCTTTGAGATGCTGTGCTGGGCACACTGGCCTTGGCAGACACACCACACTGAAGGTGGCTAAGGCTGATGCCCAAGGCTGTGCCTGACTCTTGGAGCAACCTATCTTAGCTTATTACTTTGACCCATTGATGGGCCATACTGTCTACTTGCCGGTGAATCCATAAGCACAGACCATACGAAACTAGGGATTATTACTGCTGGTTTGCTTTGGCTCAATTTTCACTTCCCAAGTATCAGGTTTCAGAGACCATTTTGGAACATTTTCCTTTTCTTTCGCTATGGAATAGTCTTCATTCGGTTGATTTAAAATGCCAGTTTATGGAAACATTGAAACTACGTAAACATTTTTGTTATAATTTGTTTGGGGATTTTGAAGTAAATTGTTATTTATTTATTGGGCACTTCAAATACAATCTTGAGAAACTTTGGAAAAAATTTCAGAACTGTTACTACCAAATAATTCCAGCAGATGGCGCTGTATACCATGCACACAGTGCAAAGCTCTATTTCTTCCCTGCTCAACAATGACTTGGCGCTTTTAAAATTACCATTTGTCTCAAGCTTGATTAAGTTAAAAAATGTATTGAAATCAAGTGCCAATTTTGATCATAGAAATCTATTTCTAATATACTGTCGACACAAATACATTTAGAAGTAGGTAGTAGTCTTCTATGAAGTGTGGGTTACATCTGTACTACATTTTAATTTGAATCAGACACACGACAGCCACTGGTATTCACTGGCTACTGCAGGGGACTGTGGGAGATGAACCATTTCTCAAGTGCTTTGATTTGTGAATTAGAGAACCCTGAGGAGGAAGGGACATGTGCTCCCAGGCCTGACATAATTACCAATAGCTCTTAGGACCAGACTTTTGAGGCAATGAATTTAATTACGGTTTTCATTAAATTGACAGCATGGATTCAGTTTGGTACCCTGCAAAGGCATGGATAAGATCTCTCTTGCTCTGCTGCCAGAAATAAAAATTGCTTCTGCCACCTGAAAGCTGAGTTGGTACAGGCAGGTTCTCCACCATGTTTGCCTTGGTGTTCTAGCAGCACAGTTTGGCTAACATACGCTTAATTGAATGACCAACCATGCTCTGTCTCACTTAACAGGAACAGAAACAGGGGCCAGGAAAAGGCAGCTGGGTACACACATGACCACCCGAGTTTGGATCCCCAATACCCACTTAGAAAGCCTGGCATGGCCACATATCCCTGTGTAATCTCAGTACTGGGCATCAGAAGGTGGGGGGTGGTAACAGGAGGGGAGCTGGGGCTTGCTGGTTAGTGGAAAGCTCCAGGTTGAGTGAGACACTGTCTAAAAAGCAATAAGGTGTGGCGTGATATATCTGGACACACAATGGCCTTGTCTGGGATGGACACACACAGACACACAAACACAGAAGTAATATTTTGGCTCACAGTTTAAGGGCAGAGTTTATCATGACAGAAAACTCATCATAACAGAACTTAAAGCAGCTGTATCCACTCAGGAAGCAGGGAACAGTGAATATTTGTGTTCAGCGACCTTTTTCCTTTGATAGTCTAAGAACCGAACCCAGGGAATGGTGCCATCCATGAGGGCACCTCAGTTAACCTAATGGGGAGTTCTCTCACAGGCAAGCCCAAAGGCAAAAAGCTAATACGTCCCAGGTGTGTTTCAGTGCTTGACTCTGGGTGAGTCCCAGTCCCGTCAGGACAAGACCGACAGCAGGCATAGCAATGAAGATGCTTCATTTGAGAATACACAGAGGCAAATGGGTACAGGTACAGAGAGGCAACTGGGTGTGGAGGAGCCCAGGGGTCTGGAAGTCTCAGTCTCTTTACTATTTCCTGACTGGGTAGTGTCAAGTGCTTGACCTGCCTGCGCAGCTGGGCAATGGGGCTCACTTGGAAGGCATAATTCATTCGGGCAGAGAGCTTGACTTACAAATGGCAGCTTTGAACAAATGGGGGTTAAAAATACCCCTCTGTCTTTAGGACAGTGTCAGACTCCAGTACTCTGTGTAAGGGTTAGGCGGTGGGTGTGTCAGTGAGCATGGGGTGAGTGGGCCAGTGGTTCTACACAGCAGGGATTTCTGTAAGAACACTGCATACACCAGCTCATCCACTGCCTCATAGGTGCCTTCAACGCATCCTCACAAGGTGCATTTAGAAGAAGTTTTAAAGGGATTGGTTACAGCCGCACAAAAGTGAGTGGCGAGGATGGGAATTCTGACTTCAATGACTTCCACCGACCATGATGGCAACATCAGTATCGCACTGGGTAAATTATCCCCTTACTGGGACCTGTGGTTCCTTGAAATTATTCTAGCAATTAATTTTTGTGTGTGTGTGCATTGAAAGACTGTGTATGTGTGAAAACAATAAAGCCCACCCGATCAATCTTTATGGCTCTTCTTTTTCTCCCCTCTTTTGGCATGTGTTTGCATGTGTATGCATGGAGAGGCCTGAAGTTGAGATCAGCTATCTCTCTTCCTAGTCATTCTCCATTTTCTTGAGACATGGTTTCTTGCTAACTCTGGAGCTAGCCCATTCTGGCTAGTCTAGCTGGCCGGTTAGCCTCTGTGCCTCTTGAACACTCGGATTGTTTGCAGCTGGCAGGCCTGGGCAGGTTTTCAGGGGCTCTAGGGATCCGAACACTGGCTCTCAAGCCTGTGAGGAAAGAGCTTTATCAATCAGACATCTCTCCCCAACCCCCACGACTGACTGGCTTAGTAAAAACCGGAGAGACTGGGCTACTGACTACGATGGTATTAAATGCATTGGGTATTAATATTTTCAGACAAGTACATGGAGGAAGGCTGACTTATTTGAATATAGACCATAAAATGTTACACAGAATGCACTTTTGGAGAGGGAGGCATTAAAAGGAACATTTAAGAAGAACGGTGGTGGCACATGCTTTTAATCCCACCAGCACTTGGGAGGCAAAGGAAGGTGGATCTCTGAGTTCGAGGCCAGCCTGGTCTACAGAGCAAGTTCTAAGACAGGCAAGGTTCCACAGAGAAACTCTGTCTCGAAAAACAAAACAAAACAAAAACAAAGAACAAAACAAAAAAAAACAAGAAAATAAACAAACAAACAAAAAAAAGGAATCATAATAAGCATGAATTAGGGGTTGGGGTGGGGATGTCACTTGCTATAAACAATGTATGACACCTAACTGTCATGACCATAGAAACTATCAGGTTGAGTACAGTAACAGTTGATTTAATTCTCCAAGGAAACCTTGAGTCTAGTCCATGTGTTGCTTTTTATCCCGTTAGCAGCTGTCCAACATGAAGGGGAGGAACACAGAGTGAATCTATGCTTTTGACACTTGCATGTGCGACCCTGAGGATGTTTCTCATTCACAGGAGGAAATCACCCGACTGATGCCAGGTACCTGGCATCTAACTGTGCCCCACTGCTTCCTCAGGAGGGTTTGGATGAGTTCGTTCTGGACATGGACTTCCTGCTAGCCACTCAGCACTTCCCTCCTCGGGAGAGCTTAGTCTGTAGTTGAATTTCCAAGGAAAAGGGACATGCTAGAATGAAATCAGATTAATTGAGAACCGAGCCCCAGTTATAAATGTGTTGTGCTCCCCTCTTGCTCTAATGGGCTCTAGTGCTTGACTCTTTAAGGAACCAAAGTTTCACCTGGTCTTCAAAAGTGGAGTTAAGAAACTTTGCCTCCTTAGCAGTACTGTGTACATGCCTTAAATAATGTACACTCATTGAATGTACCACTGACTTACAAGGAGTTTTTCTGGACTTAATCTTGACCAAATCTCATCTGGACCAAATCTAGAGGTTTTTAGAACTTTCCATCGACGGCCTATCTTCTTTCTCATAGGATGGGCATTTTCAAAACAAGTGGGATATAGCTGTAATTCTAGATTTCAGCCCTATCTCTCGGCTTAGCAAGGCAAGCTGGGAAAGTCACTTGGCATCTATGAATGTCTGTTTTGTGGTCTGCTAAGAATAATATGGGGCTGGAGAGTTAGCTCAGTGGTAGGGGCACTTGTTGCTGTGAAAGACCTGGGTTCAATTCCTGTCACCCATAAGAAGGCTCACTACCTATCTCAGGCACCAAGTATGTATGTGATGCACAGAAGCACATGGAGGCAGAACACTCATAGACACACACACACACACACACACACACACACACACACACACATAGAATAAGAATGCTGAGCTTGTGAACTATGCTTTCTGTAGGAACTTCCACACGGAAAGGCATTTTTCAGTGCATACTCAACAGTTTCCTACTACCATGGTGCATAGGCATCTTTAAACTGCATAGTTGGTAGGAACTCTATCCTATATCAAATTTTGGATATGGCACTTTTTTTTTTTTCTACAGAAGAAAACAATGGCGACAATAACTGATATTTATTAAAGCCTAAGGATTATATTCCCTAAGACCTTCATATAATTATTTATCCATCTTAGTGCCACCTCTATATAAATAAAGAGAATAATTTTCATCTCTAGGCTCACAGGGGTCGAAGGCACTTGCTCAATCACTCTTTTAACACCTCAAATCTGTCTACCTCCACGGTCCATGTTCTGAACCCACAAAAGGTCCTAGTAGGTGAATCCCAAACACAGCGAATGAAATGATAAAGGAGCCGATTCTGATTTTATGCAACGGATCTCCACAGTTACGTAAAACATCTGTGGAATCTGCATCAATTAGGAAGTAAAGTCACAGTGACTGTTAGCTGGTATTTCCTTCTGCAGAACCATTTTACTAAGAAAAACTGATGCGTTTTAGGCATCATAACACCTCAGGAAGGAGTGTGAGCCAGGTCGGGTGGTAAACACCTGCAATCTTAGCACCAGAAGAGGCGAAGGCAGGAGGATCACGAGTTCAAGATCATCCACTACTACAAGGGCTACACGAAACCCTATCTTAATGCCTCCAGACACGCCCATATAGAAGGAATGTATGTGAAAGAGACACTAGCCTCACTGGCTCAAAGAATAAGACACCAAAACACATAGACTCCAACACAGTAAAAATGCATGAAAGATGTTGAAGTCAGTTAAGAAAAAAAATAGAATGAAAATTCCAAAAAAATATATTGTAAATGCTCATGCTGTAGGCAAATGTTATGTACTCCCATTGGATTATTTGTTTATTTGTTTGTTTTTAGGTTTTTTAAGACAGGATTTCTCTGTGTAACAGCTCTGGCTGTCCTGGAACTCACTCTGTAAAGCAGGCTGGCCTTGAACCCACAGAGATCCACCTGCCTCTGCCTCCTGAGTACTGGAATTAAAGGTGTGCACCACCATGCCTGGCCATTACAGACAGTTTCAAACTGCCATGTGGGTGCTGGGATTCGAACAAGGGTCCTTCAGAGGAACAGTTAGTGCTCTTAACCGCTGAGCCCTCTCTTCAGCCCCTGTTTGTTTGTTTTCACTCCCATATTACTCTTTTAACTAAAAAAAAAATCCCTCTCAGGTCTTGGAAAGATTGATACATTTGGTTAAAAAATTAAAGATCTGGGGATGGAGAGATGGCTCAACAGTTAAGAGCATTGGCTGCTCCTGTCGAGGACCCGGGTTCAATTCCCACCACCTACATGGTAGCTCACAACTGTCTGTAACTCCAGATCCAGAGGGGTCTATGGCACCAGGCACGCGTGTGGTACACGTACCTGTGCATGCAGGCAAAATTCCCATAGAATAAAAAATAAAATAAATACATCTTTCCAAAAAAGAAATTGAGGAGCCAAGCAGTATTTGTCTATGTGAACTGCGGTGGTGCTTAGAGGACAGCAGAGACAGCAGAAGTCATGCCTTAGGTATGGAAAAGAGCCATAAACATGCTGGAGGCCCGGCATCACGTGATGCTCAAGTAGGACTCCGGTCCCTTGCTCTCTGCCTGTCCACCTCCACAGAACCGAGTGGCACCTTTACCTTCATCCATGCCGTTCAGTAGCTCCGTGAGGTCTTCGTTTTTGCTGTCAAACTGGTGTTCCTTCCAGGTCTCGCCATTTTCACTGCGAAGAACAATGAGCTCCCGCTCCTTTCCTCTCATGGACCCAAAATGAGGGATTTCCACTATGACGGGGCTGGAAAACAACAAGTCACATGGTTTTTTTGTATCAAGTTAAATATATCTGTAGTAGAATACTAAAAAAAAAAAAAGTCCCATTAACAGTATTGAGTTAGAAACTAGAAGTGCCATTTGGGTTGGGAATGGTCTCAAAGCTGCAGGATGCTAATTAAATAATATTACAAGCCCAATAACATGCCATCATTCATTCACAAACAGTTCTTGAAGGCCTACTGTGTGCTAGGTGTCAAACAGAATGGGAGAAAATTAAACCCATATAAATAGGAAAATTGAATGAAGGCATCCAACATGACTAAAATAGGCCATAAAGAAAGAAAGTGGGTCCATTTTCTAAAAAATAAAGAACATAATAGCTCCATTATATTCTGCAAGATGCTAATGACTCAAAAGGACATAGTCATTTCTTTGAAAAAGAAATTTGCCCTAATTTGGAAGATCATTTCTGTATTTTTCTTTCTCTCAGCAATAAAACAGATACTGCCATAATCTAGTCCCTCCAACAGTTTGGGTGACTTTGCAGTTAAAACGGTTTCTCGGATTGCTCCGTTTGTGAATAGGGGAAGAAGGGTCGCTTCACGGCCTGACCTGACTACCACCTATGCAGGGATACTGGGACATGCTGGAAGAGCGTGTGCAAGCTTGAAATTGTCACAGGAAGATGCTAATTCTTGACAGTGCCCTTTCTCATTGGCTGCAAACTGGAGATTGACGATCAAGTCATCGGAAATCATTTTGTTATGTTTTACAGAATTATGGATAGACCCTAGGAAGGATGGATGGGAGTGAGCAGATCACAACCACGCAAACCTTACATAGTTGGATTGTGCAGCTTTATTGGGTGGTACTTAATAGACAGTATCACTGTTCTCTATAGAGGTTGTGTGTAACCTGTCTTAACCTAGGTGTTTATATACATGTGGTATATAAAAAACAGGCCTCAGTAGGCAGAGCATAAAGAGAGACTATTGTAAAGATCAAAACCATAAATAAAACACGAGTATCTGATTACTTATAAAAGTATTAGCTTAAAATGAGGCTGATAAACATCATGATTTTACTTTTGGCAAAATTATTATACATAATTCAAATTCAAAAAATATTTTTATAATGTATTTATTCTTTAACAAGTAAAACCGAGAACAATTATTCCTATCAGTGTTAATAATGTAATGAAATTTCCCATAATTTAAAAACATACTTTATAATTGGTATAATTAGGTATCATTTTATTTTTTGAGAACTAGATATAATCTTTGCAGGTTAATGTGTCCGATACTGCCTCGGTGGCTTCGTGTAGGACACTCAACAATGCTAGAGAGAAGGTATGAGCAGGGTCTTTGACCAAGGGGACAGCCAAGCAGGACAATTCATAACAGGCTTTTCATGCAGATCGCCAAGGCAAAAACAGTCAGACAAGCAAACAATGATACATTTCAGCTTAAACGAGACAAAAGACATTGAACAACTCAGCAGAACATCCTGGCTGCCCCCAGTCACATGTCTTTAAATATCTTGTGTTCTTGACACATTCAACATTATCTTACATATTGGTTGATTTCTTTTTCTTCTCAAAGCCCACGAAGATTACACTTACCATAAGTGTTTCCCAAGTCTAAACACACACACACACACACACACACACACACACACACACACACACACACAC
>CAJQZJ010032918.1:2841495-2883599 GCA_907164525.1 Lophiomys imhausi | reverse complement strand
TTTCTTTCTTTCTTTCTTTCTTTCTTTCTTTCTTTCTTTCTTTCTTTTTTTCTTTTCTTTTTCTTTTTTTAGGTTTTTCGAGAACAGGGTTTCTCTCTGTTACAGCCCTGGCTGTCCTGGACTCACTCTGTAGACCAGGCTGGCCTTGAACTCACAGCCTGCCTCTGCCTCCCAAGTGCTGGGATTAAAGGCGTTTCTTAAGAGGAAGATTTTATGTTAAAGGTGGCTCTTTCAGTCCAACTCCACTGCTTTTGACACTTACATGGAACTGGGTCTGCTCTGGTAGGGTCTGTGGGTGAATCATTGAGGATGAGCTGTGAGTTAGCATACTAAGAGCTCTGGTGTGGAGCTGACACTTAAGGACGCTTTCAAGAAGGAAAATGGAAACATGGTCACATTCACTTCCTGGTTGCGTTCCAGGAGACATTCACATACCATATATTCAAATCCCGTTTTCCCTTGGCTCAACTTTTTTCTTCTTTGTTCTTGCCCGTCTTATCCTTTTTAGACTCCCCTGTAGTCTAAAATAGTCCCTGAATTTTCGAGGGTACACCCCCACACTCTGCCTATATGGACCCTTAAACTAAAAGCCAGTAGATTAAGACACATGGGAGGGTGGTTCTAAAACGTTACCTTGGCTAAGATTGCATATATCCACATAAGTCATGTGAAGATCAAGATTATCATTCATCTGAGCCTTGGGTTAATGGCTTTATTATGATCCCCTAGGGACAAGGAGGACCGTGGCTTGGAGGAATCGCTCCAGTGGCACTTTCTACTCACGTCCCTGCCTACTTAACCAGCAGGCTTTCCGAAGAGAATACTGCATCACCTGTTTTGTGATGGGCTTTTCCATCTAACCCTTCCTGAAGCAGTTACAGGGTGTGAAGCAGCTGAGGTAAAGCGTAGACTTGACTCCCCAGCCAGGAAACATCTCCGACTACCATTAGACACGCTGACCTCTTTTATCTTGGGGTCCTCGTTGGTGTAGGGAATGAGGACCATGGGAAGTCAGTATTTTTCTTTGTGATATTGCCCACTTAACTGATAAAGTGGTTCTAAGCTGGACTGACAGTGTCTCCACCAGTGGAATCAGTCAGATTTCGGCGGCGTCTTTGCCTTGTACGTGTGTGTGCGCTTGGGAAGAGAGCAAAGATGTGAACAAGGAGCGAGGGCCCCTTTGCATAGTAGGCAGGCTTTCTCTCCCCACTGTTTGCTAGCTGAAACATTACCTAAGATTACACCCATTACTCAAAGTGCTGCACAGCAGGGGTGTGTGCGTGTGTGTGTGTGTGTGTGTGTGTGTGTGTGTGTGTGTGTGATTCTTTCAGGACTAGAGTCTCAGCTCTCTCCGAATCTCATGCCCATCGCTCCAACTCAGAACTGACCTTCATTTGAAGGTCATTACCAAACAGGGTCAGCAAATGTTCACTGACTGTGACAAGCCCAACCCAGGCACAGAGGCGCTTCGGCAGCAAGCCACAGGGCTGCGCGATCAGGCCGGTCATGAGCTACTAGGGCCGCCTTTCTCATCATTGTTTCAGCTGCATTTCTTCCTCTTCTTCCTCTTTCTAGCCCCTTATTTCTAGTCCCTTAGCTCCTGTTTAACAGAGGAGAGGCTGCCCTGGAGCGTGTCCCTTCAACACTGTCCGATTCTGTCCAGGGATGGTGATGTGCTGAAACAGGATTCGTGGCCCCTGTCCATAGGTGATGCCTGACGACTTGGGCTGTGGCAATTTTAAATTGTACCAAATTTTAGGACATTTGAATTTAAAGAGCCACAGGTGGCAGGTGGCTACACTATTTGCTTGTGATTTCCCCGACACACAGCCTCAGTGACATGATTTGAGAAGCCCCGGAAAGGACCCACTCCTTATACCCTCTAAGCCACACATTTCTTCAAATCAGACTGGTAGTCCATGATACATTAAAGTAAGGCCCTAGTTGTATCGTATATAGGTAAACATTTAAAAGCTCTTAAGATCCTTTCGGTTTTCACGTCTAAGATTTGTGGATCCTTCTCTGTCCTTTTTTTGTCTGTGAGCGACAGCTGCAGATCAGAGCTCAGACTTTGTGCTAGCCATAGAAATGATTAAAATTGTGATTCCTATGGCTCATTCTAGGCCTGCTTCCATCAGGCAGGTGGAACCCACAAAACCTACCAAGTGTCACCCCAACTCCCTGATTCTTCACAGTACACTCAGGACCAGAAAGGGTTGATTTTTTTTTTTTCAGAGCTGATGATCGAACCCAGGGCCTTGCACTTGCAAGGCAAGAGCACTTGCTCTACACCACTGAGCTAGATCTACCACTCCTAGTGTTGATTATTTACATAAGGGCATCTAGAAAGCTTTAAGTCAATTTGTTGTTGTTGTTCTTGTTGATTTTTTTTTTTTTTTTTTTTAACTGGGTAGCTTCCTTGGCTGTCCTGGAACAGGTTTCAGTTTGTTTTGAACTAAAGTCAGAGAGATTATTTGTAGCCATCGTTGTAACCTAAGTGTTAGAAGGAGGACCAGTTAGAAAACCACGCTTCCTTGTGCAACAATGTTACTAAGGAAGCTGGGTCAGCTCAAACAGCCATCAGCAAATAGACCTGACTTTTTCTTTAGATCCAATAAAAGCTTTTCACTTGAGTCCATGCGCTTGATGAAATTTATTAAGAGAGGAATTCCTTAAGTGTCCATTCACTGTTATATAGGTAAGATTGTTTTTCATAATAGTTTTTTTTTTTCTTTTCCTTTCCCAATCACAACTGATTTCCTAAAGCTGATCAGGAAACCAAACCAAAACAAAAATTTTAAAAAGCACATTGCAGGCCAACGCAGCACAGCACAAAAGCTGAAGAAAATAAAAATGGGAACATGGGTCGGGGACAGGCAGAGGAACACTACAAAAGCACCACATCTTCTTACCTTATCTTGGGACTATTTTAAAGTATTTTGGGGAAAAAATGTATAACCAGGAGAAACAGAATGTAAAAAAAAAAATCAGACAGGGAAAAAAAGAAAAAAACAAATGTTATGGTTGAATGAATCATACATTGAATGTCCCTTTAAATGTTACACTCAGAATAATTGACTTGATAGTGCTGTAATGATATGCTTTAGAAACATTAAATTGTTAAATATTTTAAAATATATCTATAAAAATATGCCATAGTAAATATTTGCCTCTGAGCATAACATGAGTTACCAATGTGAAAAGATGACTTATGTATAACAGCAACACATAATGACATAGTCAAAATCAGAGACAAGAAATCCTTGAAATTATCTTAAGACAAAAAAAAAAAAATCCCAAGAGGTAATACTCAGGGTTCATAGCTTACTGGAGGTGAGTGGCTAGAATTTTCTACAAAAGGAGAAAGCAGTTTGCTGTGGCACTCAACACTATATAAGATACAAAATCAAGATTCTTGAAGGGCCCAGACATTTTAGTTGTAACTTTTTAGGATCTATGATTGAAATATTGCACATTTTAAAAGTTCCTCTCTCTCTCTCTTTCTCTGTCTCTCTCCCTCTTCTTGTTGGTGCCCCCTGCTCCAATCAAATTTGCAAGCCTTTTAGGGAATGTATTTAAAAAGAAAAACTTCTACTAAGTCATATGCGATACTGAAGAAAAGGCAATGCAGTGTCTTAACTGGTTTCACTAAGCGCACTGGGAACAAACCCTAAGGTTTACTTTGTGGGAAGTGCCATTTACTATCAGACAATGAAACTTTTACAGCGGATTCCTAAACTAGAGGAAAATGTCCTCGGGGCTCTCGCTTAGAAGGTTTAATTATTAGCTTTAAAATAACTTGACAGTCAGCAAACATGCTGCTGAGCTACACCAGGGGAAAAGAATTCCCAGCTTTTTTGGACAAGGTCCTGGCCCTTCACACAGTGAGTGACTTGTAAGTCAAGGCTTTCTCTCTCCCTTCAGCTGTAAGGACTGAATTAACACCATTGCTGCCTGTGACTTCTGATAAGCCACTGTTACACTCCTAACAGGCCCCTTGACCAACACACTAATGGCACAATCTCAATTGCCTACACAGGGCAGACAGTTTTAATAGTTTGTTTTTAATCATCAAGGATGCTGCCTATCAACCATGAATTAATTTCCCACTAACAATGTATAGCCAATGATCCATATACAATGATCCCTACATATCCGTAACTTGAACTTTCTTCCGGTATGGAGCCAACGACTTTTGAAACAGGAGACTCAGATTGGTTTTTCCCATTTGTCAGGGAGCTCATCTGATACCATGCTGGAAGCTGACTGACTGCAAAGTTGGAGAAAGGAAAGCACAAACGACTGACATGTCCTGTCACATGAGACTAAGCACCGCAAATAACAAGAAAAATAACAGAGCGCGTGTGTTTGCATCGAGAACATTCCACAAAGTTCACATTGCATCCAAAGAGCACATTCTGGAATCATGAGGAAGATGGAAAAGATGCTCATGACTGATCATGGTTGTTGTAAGTGAACTCCGGGGGTGGGGGAGGGGGGAAAGCAATAATAAGGTACCTGGCAGAACGGCCCCCGAGACTGAAGCCCACATAACCCTCTGCAGGCAGGGAGTCATCGCCCAGTTCCTTAAGGTCCTGTGGCCCGAGATACTTGTCATTGTCCCCTGTGATAGCATCTTCACCTGCAGAGGGAGAGCAAGCCACGTCAGAAGCCCACCCCTCTTAACTATGTGGCAATCATGGAGAAACTGCAACTCACTACCTTATCACCTTCCCCAGTCAGTGCCCCTGTGGTTTTCTTTCTTTCTTTTTTTTTTTTTTGAAACTGCCACACAGAAAGAAACAGTGAAGGAAAAGGTTAGTTCACCATTGCAGGGGCCAACTGAGGTAGCAAACCCAGCTAGTGTTAATGATCAATGGTACACACAACCCCTGACCCTTCTCTGCCTGGTCGCCCCCCACCCCCAAGTTCAGTTAATTAGAGAGATGTAGCTTATCAGGTGAGTTTTTCTCATACTACCCATGATGATGGGAGCTTGTTTGAATGGACACAGCCTGCAAAATAAGACCTATGTCTCTAATAACTGTCACCCCCCCCCCTTTTTTTGGAGACAGGGTTTCTCTGTGTAGCGCTCCCTCCCTCACTGACAGCCTGGAACTCTGTAGACTGGACTGGCCTTGAACTCAGAGATGCGCCTGCCTCTGCCTCCCGAGTGTCGGGAATTAAAGGTGTTTGTTTGCCTTTAATCTCACTAAGGACGGGCATCAACACTGCCCTTAAAGTGAGAGACAGAAATGGCTTCATTTAGTTGTTTGTTTATTGACTTATGTGTACACAAGTCACAATGCACCTGTGGAGCTGAGATGACAAAAAAACGGTGGGAGTCATTTCTCTCCTTCCACTATGTGGGTTCTGGGGAATCAAACTCTCAGTCAGGCTTAGCAAGTGCTTTAAACCAGCTGAGTTATCCCACCTGCCTGGGAAAGAGATTTATAGTTGTTGTTTCAACCCATTTCCTCTTAGGATTTTGGGTAGGGGCATATCTACCCTGAGTTTTTTGCTTTTTGTTTTGTTTTTTGAGTTAACGGCGCCTGGGAGACCTTGGAGCACATTGCTTTTGAACTGTTTCTAAACCTCTCAGATAAACAAGCCAACTCAGCTGCTCTCACCGCATGAAGTTTACTTGTAGAGTAAACCTGCCTTCAGCAGATATGAGCTGGGGGCTCCTGCAGCCAGAAAGGGGGACCATAGGAACTTTGCTCTAACTATTCACACAAAGAGTTAATGCATGCAAAAAATGCCCTCATGAGCTCTGTGCGCCTAGTGAGTTCACTCGGAAAACCACATTCCAAGAGCTACAGGGCAGGTTTTTCAATCGTCTTTGGCCCTCTGGGATGTTTCCCATCCCTTCCGAAGTATAGCACAGTGGCGCGAAGTTCCCTCCACACTGGTAAACCCGGTCTCTTTTATTTTTCTTCCCTTTCTATATCCAAGCTGGCTGGCACAAAGAGATTCCAAATTGTATACAGTAGGTTTTCTCAAAGGTAAGTGATTCATGGTCTGGCTCCTCCATTCCATATTGCTTACAATTTCCATTCATATTAACTCTTGAAACCACAGGAGCTCAACTTTTTAGCAACCAATCAGGTCTGGAAACACACTGGCAACTACTTTTTTTTTTTTTTTAACTACACAGATCATCTTTCTGCTGCTACTCTGTGCTACATTACTTTAAGTAAATGTTTGCAAGGGAGAAGATGTTCGCGTTATTTCTCCCATCAGAAACAAAACCAGCACACACCAACCAGGAATGAAAGAAACATCTTACTGTGTGGCAAAGCCATTTCCACCACGCTGGGTTGAAGAGTACTTCCCTGAGGCTTCCAGGAATTCCTTAAGCAGGGGTTTAGAGTAAGCCGTCCACACTAACCCCAATCCACACCAGCCTGAGCAAACCCTTCCCTGGTCAGATCTGTCTTCACCAAGGCTGCGGCGATTCCCTCAGCATCTCCAAGTCGTCACGGGCAACTGAGCAACTGTACATCTTTCCTCACTTTTTAGACTCCGAAGATTTCAAGGAAAAAAAAAATGTCAGACTGAAACATCCAAAAAATTTCATGCGGCAACTCTTACTAGCGCCGAACATCCTTCCGATCACTCCGCAGACGTCCTTTCAAAGTGCCCTGTGATTGGGTTAAGGAAGCTCTTGCAAGCCTCTCGCAGGACCCAATAGTGACATAAATGCAAACCCAGGAGTTATTTGTATGTAAATACGAGGACTGCCTGGGTGTAGACTTTCAGTAACTTGATACCACTGCAGATCAGTGGAGCCAGGACCCCTCTCCCAAGTTGAGAGAGTCCTGGGCACTCTGAGTAACTGGGAGCCTAGGGGACGGCTCTTCTCAAATATGAATGAAGAAACAGCCAAGCCAGGTAGAGGAAAAACAAACACCGGGAGAAAACAAAAGGCCGGGCCGGGAGCAGGATTGGCTGGGAGCTGCGGGCAAACTTTCAACTTTGTTCTCAGCTGGGAGCGCTGGGAGCCTCCTGTTATTTATGGTCCCTGTCAGGTGGAATGAGGGCAGGAAAGAAGGGAGGGCCTGCCCTTGGGTGGAGGTTGGGAAACAGTGAGGCTGGGGAAGCAGCTGTGACACCAGTTTCTCAGGGACAGCTCAGATCCCACATACAGACAGATCAACAGGGCAGCACACAGAAAGAGAAAGAGAAGGAAGGGGCTGCGGGGCAAGGAGGCAGGCTGGGGAAGCAGCTAGTATTCTGCTGGAGTTGGGGCAGGAATTCTCTCAGTTCTTGAGTACGTAGGTACGTTCAGTGGGTCTCTCTCCCTAGGGTGACAGTGGCCAGGAGGAGGAGACTGGGTCCAGGAGGTGACCCTGCCATCTTCCTATTAAAACATCTGCCCTCTGAAACGTGGAGACTGTCTCCTATTCCTTGTTTGTGTGGGCAAGGAGGAGATAGCCAGACCTCTGCTGGTTCCACTGGGGTATGCCCAAGAGGCCATTTCAATTGCTGCACCCTCTTGTGTACACACCAGAATAGCAGGGTCAGTCAAGGAAGTTAGCAAAGTGCTTTAAGTCAGTGTTGCCTGGCATGTCTTTTTTTTTTTAATTTGCTCCTTAAATTTATTTTTTTGAGAATTTTATATGTGTATACAATGCAGTATGATCATATCCACCCCCTATTAACCTATTCTAATACCTCACTCTCCCCTCACAATTTTGTATCTCCTTCCTTCCTTCCTTCCTTCCTTCCTTCCTTCCTTCCTTCCTTCCTTCCTTCCTTCCTTCCTTCCTTCCTTCCTTCCTTTTCTTTCTTCCTTTCCCCACTGAGTCTCATCAGGTAAGCCCATAACTACAAGGGTGTGCAGCCACCGGGTGGGGCAGGAGCAGCTCACCTGTGGCCACACTCCCAGAGAACCCTGATTCTTGATAGCAGTTGCTATCTCCAGCCCATAGTTCCTCGGTTGGGGGTGGGGCCCCATGAGCCCTTCCCCACCCAGGCAGCCACACTCTTGGCATGTTACCTAAATACAGAGAGATCTGAATGTGTGTGTGGGTGGGGGGGGGGGAGTGGGAAGCAAAGCTCTCTCGGGATCATGAATGAGCGAATGAATATGACTCATCAATGTTAGGACGATCTGTTTTAATCTTATCGGTCTGGCCCTAATCCACATGGTAGCTACAGGAGGAGGAGGAGTGAAGCCTTTACAGTGTCCACATGCTGAAAATGGGAGGGGAAGCCAGGCTTAAGTCAGAAAAACATGTGAATGGTAGGCTGCTTTTCCATATCTAAAAAACACAAGCTGGCCTGTTTAGTGAAGCATTCTACTCAAGTTTGCTTCCCACAAGCCTGGGAATGTGGAGTGTTTCCCCTCCACCCCCCCATCCGTCCCACCCAGCACTCAGCTATCCTTCTACCCCACTCTGCCCACCTGTGAAGGAGTTACTTCAGTCTCTGCAGATTCTTTTTTTTTTTTTTAATTTATTTTTATTTTATGTGCATTGGTGTTTTGACTACATGTGTTTCATCAGATTGTTTGGAACAGGAGTTACAGACAGCTGTGAACTGCCATGTGGGTGCTGGGATTTGAACCCGGGTCCTCTGGAAGAGCAGTCAGTGCTCTTAACCGCTAAGCCATCTCTCCAGCCCCTCTCTGCAGATTCTTAAACTCAGACTTTGAACCTGTGCTGGGTGGATGTTCTTTCCCATGTGAGTAACTTCTTCCTCTCTCACGTTCTATTCACCTTTTGAAAGGGGCATTTCTTCCCAGGGTGTCCTGTGCCTGTGTCTAGCCTCTCCCGTAGCCTGGTGAGGTTTCTTAGATGGGTTGAATATTCCCGGTGCCCTACAGATAGTTTTGGAACTGATGGTAGTGAATGAAGTGGCTGTATGCCACAGTGATTTAGAATTTTTCTGGGATTGATGAAGGGCAAACATGGTTTGTAAAACCACGTTACTATTTTCTTGCCCTTGGATTTCAGAATGGACACTATAAAACCACGAGAAACCCTGTGTAGGGTTAGGGTGGGAGCTGTGGATAGGAGAATGGATAAAGATGAATCAAAATGGGATGACCTACAAGACAGCAAATGTGTCCTCACAATTTAGCACACTGCAAACATTTCTCTTGAAACGTAGAACTTATAAATCAAAGCCAAACTATTATTTTAATTAAGTTTGTTCAGTAGGTGTTCTGGGTTCAGATTCAAGCTCTTAGCAGTTATGAACACAGAGCCTTTAAAACATCATTTAACTGCTCCGAGTCACAGTTTGAACCTTTACAAAAGGTAGCCCTACCTAGGACTTCCCTACAACTTCCTGGAAAAGAACGAAAAGTATGGGCAAAGTGAGGACTTAACTCTGGTGGGACTTTTGGTCTGGGACAGGTTCTTCCCCAGGGCCCAGAGATCTGTCCCCATGAATGTATGTTTTATACATTATCATAAAGACAAAATGAACAGGCTCAGCACAGGCATTGTATGTGTATCATATGAATAATGACTGAACAGTAGCAACAAAAGTAAACTTCCCACCTTTCCATGCAAGACATTCTGTTATTATCTTCTAGCACTGTGCACTGCTTTATGGAGGTTAGAATGAGATAAGCTTTTTAAAGGACATGATTCACTCTAATCCTCTTTATTATAAAGCAAAATTGGCTAGCATCAGCTGATTACCAGGTTCAACCTACAGTGAGCTCTGCCGTCCTCTGTCCAGGCCATGAATAGGGAGGGGGGCTTAACTGAATCTGGTTGGCTAGAGTTTTGAATAGAAAATCTAGGGAAAGTGACTTTCCAGGGTCTCTAGGTTTGAGATGAAGACACCCTTCCAAGAAATTCTCAGTGAATTTCTTGGAAATGCTTGTCTGTCCCTGGCCAGTCTGATGCAAGGGATGTGATTAATATCAAACCATCACAGTACAATGAAGCTTGAGGTTTATATATAGCAAGGCAGAGGTTGGGCGGAGGGAGAGAAAGGGGCAGAGAAATGAAGAGAAAAAAGAGAGAGAGACACACACAGAAGGAGTAGAGAGAAGTGAGGAAGGGAGAGAGAAGGGGTGAGAGACAGAGAAGGAGAGAGAGAGAGAGGAAGGGAACGAGGTAGTATTTGCCAGTTCTCTGCTGTTCTAGGCATCCTACCTGAAGAACAAGACTTTGAATGACACAACTTTTTACCTGGTCATGTGACTCTTGCTTCAACTTCTTTCTGATGCTATCTCATGATAGATAGCAAGGACAGTCCTTGAGCTCAGCTGGCCCACAGAATGATGGGAAGCATGCATTAAGACACTGTGCAGATAGAGGTTGTCATTCTGTAATAGGTGACCAAGATGGAAACAAGAAACGAGGTCCAGAGGTCACAAGCTGCTTGCCCAATGTGTCCCTGGCTGGCTCCTCAGCTCTGTATCTCAACAGTGTTCACAGAATGAGTATAGACAGGGACCTCAAGCAAGTGAGGTGGCCGATTCCATCAGATGAGCTTCCATCATGACTTTAGGCCTTTCCTAAGCTTTGATATTTGGGTACCATTGTTCTTACTTCTAATCCACTTCTGTGAGTAGTCCACCAGAACCCAGTACGACACCAGACTCAAAAACAACCATAATCCCTCAAGTAACCACACCACATAATAAAAATACCACAGGCGGCATTTGACTTTGATTCCCAGCCATCCCCCCCCCCCCACACACACACACTGTGCCCGAATGGAGAGTAGATTCCATGTGCTATGGAGGATCACACATAGGTAAACTCTGTCTACTGAGAAAATAAGATAGAACAGCTTCAGAAACAAGAAAAGAAAGAAAGAAAAAAATATGTGTTAAATGATATCCAGGGCTGTGGAGGAACACACAGGTGCACGTTATCTCCTTGGTTTTCCACCTCAGAGGGCCATGCCTAATCCAACCCACATCCTACCTTCACCATGTCCCAGCCTTTCTACACTGCAGAAAGAAACAGTTCTTGACCTAATGTGGGAACAAATTCTCTTGCCCTAGGCTTGGCCTCTCCTTTCCCTTCCCCTCCCTTCTCCTCTCCTAGTTTTCCCCTCCACTCCTCTCCTCTTTTTTTCTTTCCTCTCCTCTTCCCTCCTCCTCTCTCTTCTGCTATCCCCCCTCTTTTCTCTTTCCTTTCTCCTCCCTCTTTTCTTTCCTGCCTCCTCCTCCTCTCCCTTCCCCCACCTTTCCTCTAAGTGTAACGTTCTTGTAATCTCTTCTACTTTGAGCTCACCACCACAAAATCCATTTGTTGCTTTTCTAGGGAATCAGAGTTGTTTTTCCATCTGCTCAAGAGACCTAAGTCCTCGAGAGACTGGCTCAAAATAGGGAAAACAAACTGTAGTTAGAAATTTTGCTCAGAAGGGCTTACGAAATTCAGAATCACCCCTACACACACACACACACACACACACACACACACACACACACACCAAGAGATTGCTTTTTTGTAACATTAAAAGGTGATATAGCACAGAATCCCTCCAAGTAAATAATAGCCCCAAAGCCTCCAAATGACATGAGATTGAAAGCAGCCAGATGAGAAATCAAGAGGGGTATAATTTATACAGCCCACTACTTAACCAGGAGCTGGCTGCTCTACACACAGGCACTTAGCAGCCAGCGTCAAACAGCTTCAGCTGACTAGAAAGCTTTAAGATGTTGTTTTTTGATCACAGCCAAGAGAGTCAATGAAAACTGCTGAACAGAGAACCTTTTCACCATTATCAGTCTTCACCGCAGGATGGGGGGGGGGGGAACGATCAGATGGCTAGAATCAATACTTGTATTTATTGAGCATTTACTGTGTTCTGGGCTCTGTGCTTGGTGCTTTATATATTATTTCATTTAATTCTCTCCACCTACTATCTCTTCTACGTCAGGGTCAATGAAACCAGTTTGCAACAATGGAGTTAAGTAATCCAAGACCACTGAGGATTTGAGAAAGATGGGATATCCAAGGCTGGAGATTATCCTGTGGGGCCCTCGTTCTGAATCCTCCAGTGGACTTTGGAGACTCAAAGTCCCCTGTGCAGCTGCTGCTGACAGCGGCAATGAGCACAGGTCCCTGAAGGCAGTGGGTGTCTGTTTCATTCCCAATGTAATTTCCAGAGCACTGCCCAGCACAGCGTGGGTACTCAATAAATCTGGAATGATTGATAGATTAGTTATAGCCTCTGAAAGGAGTGAGCTACAGTACCAGAGCGTGGGGGGAGGAGACTTACTTTTCACCAAAAACTCCTGTACTTTGGGAATTTTGAACCATGTGCATTTATCACCTATTCAAAAAAATGAACAAAGTCAGCAAATGAAACAGAATGCAGGGTCTGCAGATGAACTGTATAGGCTACATGTTCCATCTACCACAGACACATATGTGACATACACAAGCCTGCCAGGCAGGCATCAGGGTGGACATGTGAACCAGTGGACACCCAACAACATGAAGAGGAAGCTCCCTGCCTCACTTGCGTCTTTCTGTAAGACATGGGACCCAGAGAGAAAGAGCAACCCACAAAGAAGGAAACACACATTACCCGCATGCCACTTTGAAGGCAGGATGCATCAGGGGGTTCTGAAAGTTTGTGCTGCCATCAGATCCCCAAGTGACTCTGCTGCAAGTCCAGGGCTCAGTTTGGAAACCATGAAACTGAAGACATTTTACTAGTAAATACAGCCATCCACCAGGCCTGTGGACTGTGCGAATTAGGTCTCTTTCCTAGGCGGGAACTGGAGAATCACCAATGTGCCCACTTCAGAAACAGCATTCACTCAAGTGCAGCGTTTCTTACTGCTTAGACGTCAAGTTTCAGCAAATGCAGCAGGCTCTCTCTGCTGGCTACAATGTTGCTGGTCTGTGAACCACACTGAACATCCGCCAACTCTTACCCTGGAGGCACTGAGTCTCCAAGAAGGAGAATCAGCACAGATCTTGGTATGACTATCACTGCAGCTGTTTACTGTTGTCCATTTGGCAGACTGAACATGCTTTATATCGTGGGTACTTCATTTAATTCCCCACCCCTTTTTAATAAAAGACTTGGGGTTTTTTTGTTTGTGTTTGCCTGTTTGTTTTTGAGACAGGGTTTCTCTGTTTAAGAACCCTGATTGTCCTGGAACTCTCTTTGTAGACCAGGCTAGCTTCAAACTCACAGAGGATGATGAGAAATAGGAGAGAAGGACTGGAGGAAGGAGGACAGATGATGGGTTGGGTGGATCAGAACTCCACATAGCCTGGAGCATCAGCAAGGCATGGACAGAAGCAGTCCATGAATCATATGCAAGTATCTATGGGTTTTATCTGAGGAAGTAGAAGGTTGTCTTAGAAGGTTCAGGTGTCACAGCTCCAGGCTTAAGGCTTACTAAAATCCAACAGGTCTCTCTCTCTCTGTGTGTGTGTGTGTGTTTACTCATAAGCAGTGGGCTAAGGGATAACTCTGCTGCCCTAATAAGTACATATATTTATCAATTATTAATTATAAATATTTACTGCTACACAACTGGTCAGGAAAACACTGACTGAGACATAGTTTAGGGTCCTTGGAATTGAGTTTTAGGGTAACTATTGCTAGCAGGCAATATCCATCCATTCGTGGTACAAATTTTATTGAGACACTTCTTTTTTTTTTTTTAAACTGAAAACTCAAAGTTTCATAGATGTCCTCATCTGTCCTGCTCTCTCCCTGACCAATTCTAACTCTAAGGCAGAAGCAGGCTGGATGCTGCTGAGGCAACCTGACAAGAGGAGGAACTGCCGTTCGTTGGGAAGCTACTCAATGCCAGCGTCCTCTACCACTCATTTCTGTCTTTATGGAAGCCACGGGAGATGCTATTAAGCTCTTGAGACATAAGATATGCTGGCCAGTGAGAAGACTCTGTGGGCAAAGGTACTTGCTGTCAAGCCTCGGCACCTCAGTTCCAGCTCACAGATCCACATGGTGGGAAGAGAGAACTGGCTTCTGCAAGTTGTCCTCTGACATCCACACTCGTGCATGCATGTACACACACATACGTACACACACATACAACACAAACACACATCCATTTTTTTAATGTATCAAGAAAAAAGATCTGTTATATGTTTTCTTGCTGAAGATTCAAATAAGGGATATAAAATGTAGATTGTTTTTTTAAACATATTTTTTCATCAAATCAAACCTAATGTAAAGGTTTATGATTTCATCTAACCTTTAGGGAAGGCATTTCAGCCTAGGGTCCAGTTGGCAGAGTGCTTCCTTAGAATACACGAAGCCCAGGGGTCCATCCTCCACCTCCCTGCACCAAATAAACTGGGTGTCATAGCACAAGGGTATAATTCTAAGCACTTAGTAGGTGAGGGCAGAAGGATCAAAAGTTCTAAGTCATCCTTAACTATACAGTGAGTTCAAGACTGGCCTGAGGAGCTAGAGAGATGGGCCCAGCACTTAAGAGCACTGTGATTTTCCAGAGGACCTGGGTTTGATTCCTCACATCTACTCAGCAGCTGACAACCATCTGTAACTCCAGTTCCAGGGGACCCAATACCCCCTTCTGGCCTTCTTGCACACCTGGCGTGCATGTGGACAGACATACATGCAAGAAAAACACCCACATGCATAAAATAAAAATAATATATCTTAAAAAAAGACTGACCTATGTTATCTAAGATCTTGTCTCAATATATAAATAAATGAATAATAAATTTACAGCCTAGACAATCCAAAGGACAATAGATGCCCAGGTAATACTTCCCTTTGTCTACTGTTACTTACATTCTTTTTTTTTTTTTTTTTTTTGGTTTTTCGAGACAGGGTTTCTCTGTGTAGCCCTGGCTGTCCTGGACTCAATTTGTAGACCAGGCTGGCCTCGAACTCGCAAAGATCCGCCTGCCTCTGCCTCCCAAGTGCTGGGATTAAAGGCGTGTGCCACCACTGCCTGGCGTTACTTACATTCTTAATAATCAAGAAAATAAATGGTATAAGGACGTCTGGTGTGGTGGCGCATGCCTTAATACTAACACTCAGAGATAGAGGTAGGCAGAGCTCTGTAAATTCAACATCAGCCTGGTCTACAAAGTTCCAGACCAGCCAAACAGATATAGTAAGAGCTTGTTTCAAAACAAAACAAAACAGGCAAGCAGAGAAACCCAAAACACACACACACACACACACACACACACACACACACACACACACACAAAGCACAGGAAGAGGAAGATAGGAAAACAGAACCCGGATGTGCCCAAACTTTAGTCCTAAATGCTAATTTTATTTTAGTTATGTGAGAACAGAAGAGAAGTTACTTAGAGTCCGGCTCTATCTTTCTCTTTTCTGCTCTTCAGTTTGAAGGTAGAGCCCCTGTTCACTCATACAAGGTTACATTATTCAGAGAGGAGATGGAAGACAGGAGGTGGGTGGGGTTTGTACTTGCAGCATTAGGTGATGCCTATGTGTTCCAGGTCCTTCTGGAAGGTGACACCATCAAGCACACAGATGAGCAAATGGTAGGGACTTTCTTTGAACCTTGGACCTCCACCATCTCTTGGCAGCCAGAATTGGCCACTGAAGGCATAAACCGAGCAGTAGAATACAGTCTGTTTTCACTGTCTGTCTCAGAACATGGGGCCACTATTGGCTAAATGAGGGGGAGGCCGAAAAGGTGATTTTAGAGGCCCGAAGAACTGTGTCACCACCAGGGATTCATGGACCCTTGGAGGGAGGACCACCTGCTGCAGTCTACTTTCCTTGAGATTTTGTCTTAAGATTCTGGCTTTGAAGGTGGCCAAGGAGGAAGAATGGGGTTTGACTGGCCAAGTTCACACCCCTCTGAAACAATAAATTGCCATTACCTCATGGAACAAATGATTCTGTTCAGGTGATCGACTTTTTTTTATTTTATTTTATTTTTTAAGAATACAAAGTCAGCTCCATTCTTTGCTTTTAAGAATTCTGTTCCTTGTAGCTGGGGTGTGTTTCTTTTTTAAAACCGTGCAGCAGCTCACTGTTCCCTAATCCAGGCTGTAGAGTATCTAAAGCCGGCACATATGACTAAGCGGTGGAAGCTTTCCAGATGGAGCAGTGACAACGTCCCTGTGATCCTGCTTGGGTTAATAAACAAACCCATCCCAGAAGGGAAAAGGGATTTGGTGTCTCTCCTCCAGAGAGGTGGGAAGAGAACACCGAGGCAGACGCTGTCATTTTCTCACGGTTTCAATGCTAAACCGTGATGTAGAAGTTCCCCAGTTTGATCTAGATGTCATGCTGACTGAAGATGGAACACGGATGGAAGGGAGTGTGAGGTCACTTCCTGGTACCCATTATGTTAATGCCACTGGTAAAGATGAGTAGACAATGAGTTAGCTGCCAGCTACCTAACTCACCCTGTGAAACCAGGACTAGAATGCTGGCTGGCTGCTATTGGGTAAATTTCATGTAGCAGCATCATGCCAACTTGTTCAGTTGGTGTGTGTGTGTATGTATCCTTATGTATACAAATGCCTGTATGTGTAAAGATATGCACACAGCCCAGAAGATAGGTGCTGATATCATCCCTCTGATACGATCCACTCTTTTTCTTTTTTAAAATGAAGGTCTTTTACTGGCCCAGAACTTACTGATTTGGCTAGACTGGCTGACAAGCAAGCCCAAAGGATCTACCTTGTCCCATTGTGATTTCAAGTATACACATCATGCCCAGTTTTTTTTTTTTTAAATGTGTCTTCTGTGTATCAAAAACAGGTCCTCTTTGAGTGAGCCATCTCTCCAGTCTTGTCTGTGTATTCTTTCTTAGCTGTTCACTCTATAGCAAACCCACTCCACCCTTCTGTCACCTCAGTTCTTCATTATCTGGGTTCACAACAACACTGTGTAAAGCACAGGTCACTGCCAGGTAAGGGAGTTCCAGGCATCCTGCCCAAAAAGTGCCCACTGTGTGGCCCAATCCTGTGATCTCTTCTTGGACCTAAACAGTCACCAAGAAACCAGGTGAAAAACATTTATCTGTTGGTTTGTTTCTAGCCTATTCCTTGAAGGTATACATACAAGGCCACACCATGAGGAGCTTCTTATTCTTTTGTGTTTGTTTTGTTTTCGAGACATAGTTTCTCTGTGTGTGCTGGGCTGTCCTGGAAATCACTCCATAGACCAGGCTTCCTTCAAACTCACAGAGATCCACCTGCCTCTGTCTCCTGAGTGCTGGAATTAAAGGTGTGCACCATCATCAGGCCTCTTTTCATTCTTACCAAAGGCCAGCCCAGGGAAGTCAGCATGCCTGCTCTGTCAGCATCACCAATCTCTGGTTTCTCTCACTGTTCTTCACTCCCAGATGCTCACCACTCTACCCTCCCCTTGCCCGATCATGCATGCTATTCCCTGTGTTCAGCATCCAACTTCTCTGCAGTAAGGATGCTAACAGTGGGAGGAGAGGCTAAGAGTCATCAGGTCAGAATGCTCAGGTGGACAGGCAGGGACAGAAAGAAAAAATGGAGGAGGAAAAGAATCTCTGAAGTTACAGTTTATTCTGGCCAGTCATTAACTGTCTGCATATGGAGCTCCAGGCTATCTATCTATCAGACAGTGCTAGGGTGGTTCCTGCACCTCATTCTACCCCGGCTTTATGGAGAGAAAGGCACCGTGTGGCTTTCCTCTCCTACATTACAGCTCTGAGCTCAATTCTCTCCTCCATGTCATAGATGCATGTGGTTGCTGTTGGTTAGTTCCCCATTACTTGTAGTTATCTGATTCGTTCTCTCTCTCTCTCTCTCTCTCTGCCTTTTTTTTTTGAGACAGGGTTTCTCTATGCGTAGCCCTGTCTGGAACTCACTCTGTAGACTAGGCTGGCCTCAAACTCAAGAGATCCACCTGCCTCTGCCTCCTGAGTGATGGGATTAAAGGTGTGTGCCACCATTCCCCAGCTGTTTCCTGCTTTCAGATAAAGTTTCTTCAATGTTTCCACAGGAACCCACCTTCTAGATTTTTCCCTCCATCCCTTACCACATTCTCTCCATACTCTTTAACATTCTTTTCCTCTTCTAAGTCAGTAAGTGTAGGATTTTCTAGAGCTGAGTTTCTTTCCATGCCCTGTCCTGAGGACCTTATCTAGGCTGGTGTCTTGTATTACCACCCTGCTGCCACTTCTGTGCGCTTGAGACTCTCAGCATAGTTGAATGTAATTTGGGGACTTGGAGTATCTGTGTCCTATTCCTACCCTTCGACCTTCCCCACAACCTCTGCTTGTCTAAATTCTACACATTCTTCTACATGCTTTTTTCCAAGGTCCTTTGGAGGCTGGTAGTAATCTCTCAAATATCCCTAACAACCCCATGATCTCCTCTTCTTTGACGCTTCAGTGAGCATGAAGTCTCACCAAGAGACTTAAATTCAAATGCCAGCTTCCTGGACTGTGGGAAGCTGCGGAAATATCAAACACCTTCTGAGCCTGATGATTGAGATAAATTAAGACTCAATGCTTTCAGAGAGGGTTCTAATTGTGACTAAATATAATTTGGAAGAATAATAGTAATAAGAATAATACCCTGAGGCCGGGCATGGTTGTGGAGGCCAGGCATGGTTGTGGATGCATTTAATCCCAGCACTTGGGAGGCAGAGGCAGGTGGATCTCTGTGAGTTTGAGGCCAGCTTGGTCCACAAAGAGAGTTCCTGAAAAACCAAGCCAAGGCTACACAGAAAAACTCTGTCCCGAAAAACAAAAGAAAACATAATAATAATAATGATAATAATAATTAATAATAATACCCTGAAGTTACTTTGAATTAAACATGACAAAGTCAGGTAAACCGGTACTCAAAGAGATTTTACTATTTGTAAATTCTAGGCAAACCCTTTCTTGCTGATCACACTGAAAACCTAAATGATCCATGCACTTAGGGGTTTCTAATTAAAGTACCACGCCAAAGCCACATTAGAGGGTACACACAAAGGCTTTGGATGTTAGCCAGACTTGTGTGTGATTTTCATCAAAGTGTTGCTTGATTGGGACTGGGCAAGGGCTATGACACAGCTCGGTGAAGCCAAGGCAGTAGGTGTTTTAACTACCAACAAGGGCAGCTGCACCTGGGTCCCCAGATGGCGACAGTGGGCAGTGTGGGCAGTGCAGGTGTACTCCCGCAGGTGTACTCCTATGGAGCAGGCCGCCCAGTCTGAAAGAAATAAACAAAGTGAATCACATGTTACCACATTACAGGCTGTGGATGTAGTCTAGCCTCTTGCCTATTTCTGTAAATACTTTCAGAGTCACAGAGCCACACACCTGGGTTGCGAGCGAAGTTTCTGGCGGTCGGTGTGCGTGGAGGTAAATGTGATGGGGCCCAGACGGCTGAACTCTGAAAACATCCATCACCCACTATTTACAGTGCACTGAGATGAGTCTAAGTCCATGGGAAGACTGGGGAGTTTGTGTGGTCTGCCTGCATCTGCACTGTTTTTTGGGATGTGTTCCTATTATGGAGAAACAATAGTTACTTTTTTTTTTTTTTGGTTTTTCGAGACAGGGTTTCTCTGAATATCTCTGGCTGTCCTGGACTCGCTTTGTAGACCAGGCTGGCCTCGAACTCACAAAGATCCGCCTGCCTCTGCCTCCCAAGTGCTGGGATTAAAGGCGTGCGCCACCACCGCCCGGCCAATAGTTACTTTTACTGTGAGGTACAACAGGTGGGTGTGTAGGACACAAAGTGTACATCAATACACTTGTTGTAAAATAAACACCATCCAGGTGAAGAAATAGATCACTAACCTCTCTGATCCTCCAACTGTACCCATCCCCACTCCACATCCTATCCCAGCCCATCTTTCCTGGTCATGGTGACCACTTGCTTTAAAATAGCCTTTCCGTCTGCTCTTTTCCTTTTCTGCTGATGTTTTGCCTTTTATTTTGAGACAGGGCTTTGCTATGTAGCCCCGGCTGGCTAAAAACTCAGGGTCCTCCTGTCTCTGCCTTCTGATTACAGGTGTATTAAGCATATATTGATTGCCACATCAAGCATTTTCTTACCTTTTAAATAATATTATCTCACTATGTAATTTTACAATACTATTGTAACCTTTTTTTTTCTTTTGTGAGTTCTGCTGCCTTTGTAGGACCTACAACTCCACAGTTGCACCTATAGATCTATAATCTACTGTGGCATACACCTAAGGATACCCAGAGGGTTTACAGAAGGATTCCTCATTATAGCTTCAAGCCAGAAAGAACCCACATTGTCATCAACAGGTGAGCAGAGACATTAATTGTGGCTGTTATAAGTACCTTGTGGAGTGTTACACAAACATGAAAACGAACAAGCTCCAATTATCCAGCAACAGGAATGAAGGCAAAACTCTCCATAGGCGCAGGAGGGCCCAGCTAGGAACTGGAAGAGATGATGTGCCCTGAGCTGCAAGGACTTCTATGAGAAGCTGGGCAGACAGCTTCATCTAAGGGATAAAAACAGAGATGGACAGCTAGCTACACAGGAGCTCTGTGCTGGATCCCACCAGAGAGATGCTAGTCAGATGGTGACATCGGAGAGAGGAAGACAGACTTGAGAGGTGCTGTGGATGCAGAAGCAGAGCTCATATGAGTTCATGGTGGATTGGATATGAACGTGAGGAAAGGGAAGCTACACACAACTCACAAGCTTCTGCGTGGGGCTGTTTGGTAGGGAAGAAGGGTACAAGAGATGATGCTCTGGAGGGGTACACTTAGCCTGTGATGGAGTAATTATCTGTGAGGGTCTAAGTGGAAATGCACAGAGTTGGGAGAGCAGATAGTATAGGTAACAAAACAAAACAAAAAACCAATCAACGATTCTAGTTCTAAGACTGGCTTCGGGGTCTGAAAAGATGGCTCAGAGATTAAGGGTACTGGCTGCTCTTGTGCAGGACTCAGCTTTGGTTCCCAGGACCCATGGTAGGCACTTTGTAACTAACAATAATTCCAGTTCCAAGGGATCAAAGCTCTCTTCTGGTTGCTGCGGGCACATGCTCATACCCATATATATGCATAAAACAAAATCAAATGAATCTTTAAAAGAATGCAGAAGGCCCTCTGAGCTCTGGTGTGCACACAGGCGTTGTTGCTCTGTGCTTCTAACGTCTGAAGTCATGGGACCAGTGGCTTCCTGATCCTGAGAGCTCAGTTTGGTGGACTGAAACCTGAACTGCCAACTGATGTACACCCTCTCACCTTCAAGTTGCTTTTGGACACAGGGTCTCTCCTTCTCGAGTTTCAAAGTCCTTTTGAGTTACTCTATGGGAGATAGAGGCCGCTAATGAATGTCTATTTGAAAGGTAAGCAGAGAAACCCCAGGAAGAACGCTAAGTGGCAGTGCCCGCAAGGTATTCCTAAACTGGTGGCATTTTGAGCAGGGACAATTCCTGCTGGTCCTATCATCAGTGACGCCATAACCACCCCCCCCCCCTTGTGTCCTTTGCAATTAGTTAATGTTCATGGCTTCCTTTCAGGCTCAGAAAGCCACTCACATAACAGCTCTGGGTCTTTGTTATGATTACTAGAAGGATTAGGCAAGCAGGGCCATTCCTGGTAAGCTTCTGAGAGCCAGCTTCACACTTCCCAAACTGGTCCTTCATTTTGGATTATGCCAAGTCAAATCATATCTACTCTCTCCTGACTGAGGAAATACTTGAGTAGATTTACAAGAAGTCCTTGCTCTGAGGGCCAAAGACATGGCTCAGTGGGTAAAAGGTGCTTGTTGCCAAGCCCAAGGACCTGAGTTCAATCCCTGATACATACCGGGAAAGCAAGCATTGACTTGAGAGAAAGGTGTCCTCTGACCTCCACACATACACTGTGGTACACGAGCGAGCGCATGGGCACTCTGGAGTACACACATTCATGTACACATTACAAATTAAAAATTCCTTGAGTTCTTAAAAGTCTATCCAAAACTATGTTCATACTTACTGTCCTTGACCCTACATTTTGGCCTGCATAGTCCTTATACTAACATAGTCTGAAGGAAGCTTATTTCTATTGTAATATGTTGGAGAAAGGTCTTATGCATGGTTTTCAAAAGCTGCTTTCAATGTGCTGAGATCTGGTTACCGCTCCTTCTGAAGCATTCTCTGATTGGTTAATAAAAGTTGCTGATGGCCAATTAGCTGGGCAGAAAGAGTATAGGAAGGTGGACATCCTGGGAGGAAGGTGGGACTTCCTAGGAGGAAGAAAGGAACCCTGGGAAGAGACAGAGGATGCACACTTTTCATGAGAAGACACGGAAGACAGATGTCTCTGTAGACTCCAAATAAAATATTAAAAGGTGTAGGGAATTAGTAAATATATAGGGGTTTCTGATACAGTCTCTTAATTTGGGGTATGAAGATCAACTTGGCTGTGAGCGATTAGCTTATCAGCTTGTGGAAGAATAAGTATGAAGTCAGGTGAAAACGGGAAACAAACAGGGGACTTAATGGACTGAAAAACCAAGTTGAAGCCAGGAAAAACAGGAAAGACTTAATGGACTAGAAACAAAGTATTTGGCCTGGCACTGTTTTCAGCTGCTAAGTGGGCGGAGCCCAAATTAAGCTGAAACAGGTGGAACAAAGAGAGCTCCTATTTAAGGAGCACCATCCGAGAGGCCTCCCATGCTAGAGAGCTTCCATGCTAGCGAGTCCTGATGGAGAAAGTGCTGGTGAACTGATGGCCAGATCTCCCTGAGGCAGAAAGAAGCTGGTGAGCAAAGAAAGCCTCAGCAAGACAGCAAAAGGCCAAGGGCTAAACCCTGTAGCTCAACTTTTGCTTAGAGGGGTTTGACCTGTCTGAACAGTGGCCTGAACAGAACTGTTGCTGGCTTTAAGGACTGAGGCAAAGTGACAGAGTTGCTGATGGAAGACAGACGGCTGGGCTCTCCCAGAGAGAAGAAAGCCTCAAGCCTTACTTAAGGTGAGACTGCAATAGGCAATTTACCCTGACGAATCTAGAGATATTCCAGAATAAAGACTGCTAAGTGCGTTAAAGGGTCTATCTACCCCAGAGACTGTGTTCCTGACGACTGAGGACCTGCCCCAGAGACTGTATCCTTCTAAAAGGTTAGGAAAATAGTTGTAATAGTTATCAATAGGTTTAGTGGTTAGGTTAAAGGGGTTGTAGGCATTTACAGGGATAATGGTTAAGAAATTGTTGGTATTTGTTATAAGTGAATATTGTTAATAAATAAAATACTTAATAATTTTTAAAAGTTCGGTTACAAAAAGGTCTTGGTGTATTTATTATATGAGCATAAGTGCAGCCCCAGGTCTCAGACCTCTTCACCTGGAGATATAAGTGCACTCAGGCCTCCTGCCAGGCCTGCCAGGGCCTTTTACAATATTAATGTCATTAAATTCTTTAAAAATATTATTGCTTTGTGATATGATTACCTTTGTCACAGGTGTGTATGGGTGGTGTGTGTCTGTGTGTGTGTGAGTGTGTGTGTGTGTGTGTGTGTGTGTGTGTGTGTGGAGGTGGGGGCATCAGGAGTTTTCCATGCATGCTGTTCACCTTATTCATTGTTGTAGGGTGGCTCTTTTGAACCCAGAGCTCATCAGTATGGTTAGTCTGGCTGTCCAGTCTACTCGGGATCCTTATCTCCTCCTTCTAAGCTCTGGAAATTACGGTGGGCCATAACACTTACCTGGCATTTATGTGAGCTCTGGAGATCTGAACTGGGCAGTCTCTTAGGCACAGGGGCAAGCAATTTAACTGCTAAGCCATCTCCCTAGCCCATGTTATTACTACTTTTTTGAAGAACACAATTTCTTGTTTTTCTTAAACACATACTTGGTTTTGGATGCATTTGTGTGTGGGTAGATCTGAGGATGATATTAGAAGTGTTCCTTGACTCCTCACTACCTCATTCACTGAGGCAAGGTCTCTCAACAGAAATCAGAGATCTTTGCCATGACTAATGAAGCTAGCCAGCTTGCCTGGGGGTGTCATGTCTCTGGGTTCCTATTGAGGGCTGGGATTGCAGGGAAATGCCATGCTCACCCGGCATTTATGGGGTGCTGGGGATCCAACTCCAGGTCCTAACACTGCATGGTCAGCTCTTTCTCTGTGAAGCTATTTCCCCATTGCTATACACTTAAAAAAAAAGTGAATAACCCAGACTTTAATTTGTTGAACTCTTATGTTCAGCCTTAATGAGCTGAGCGATTTCCTCATTGACCAAGGTATTGTTTCCTCAATTCTATTGCTTTATCGTTACTGTTTTTTGTTTTTTTTTTTGAGACAGGGTCTATCTATGTAGTTTTGACTATCCTGGAACTCTGGCCAGGCTTCAGTCTGACAGTAGAACAGGCTAGCCTTGAACTTGAACTCACAGAGATCCACCTGCCTCCACCTCCCAAGTGCTAGAATTAACTTTATTGTATTTAACCTCATCCCTTCTTGGTAACTATTTCTTACCACATATGCACTTAGCTTTTAGTTTTTTCTTTCTTTCCATATTTACTGTCTGCATTCAATCCTGGCAGAGATTTCATAGCTCAATCAAAATTTAGGCAACTTCAGATTAGACCCCCCCCCCACTTCCTTGCAGGGCTGTGGCCTCCTAACCTGGATCAGTTTCTCTGCACACTGTTGTCTGGTTTCTATTTCACATGGCTTGATTCCATTTCTCATTGTGTGTCATCTACTGTTCTTCAAATGTCATTATACTCCAACCCACTAGAATTCTGCAAGCTAAAATAACATTTGCACTTTGTTTTCCGATTTGTAAAAATATACACGTTTCAGGAATTTACAATTGAGTCCAAGTTGAGCCAGGACTACTATGGAGCTCCACCCCAACCCCATGCCACCCCTATGATCATGCCACCCACTATGACCCACGCCACTCCCACACAAACTAGAAAATACCTTGGACCTTGATCTTTTCTCATTCCTTCCATCTCTCTCTCTTCTCTCTCTCTCTCTCTGCCATTCCCTTTTGCTTTTCTTCCTTGTTGCTTCTTCTCTTCCTCATATCTTTCTTTTCAACTACAGACTCATTTGCAAAATATAAGAATCTGAGTGGCAATAGGATGAAGATGATGATTCTTTTTGTCTTTGTTTTTTTTTTTTGCTTGTTTGTTTTTGTTGTTTTTATTTTTTGATGCAGGGTTTCTCTGTGTAACCGCCCTGGCTGTCCTGGACTTGATTTGTAGGCCAGGCTGGCTTTGTACTCACAGAGTTCTCTGATGGGGTGGTGTTAAGCATTCTAAATGTTAATTTGTCCTGCTTGTTGTCTGTTACTTAATTGACTCTGATTGGTTAAATGAATGCTGAGGCCTGGAGATTGGGCAAAGACAGAGATAGGTGGGACTAAGGTTTGAGGGTTTTTTTTGAGAGAGACAGAGCATCTTGGGAAGAGGAAGGTTGCCAGAGAGAAGAAGCCAGGAGTAAACAAGGAAGACACGCCATGGGGGTAGATTAAAGAAGATCCTTCCATGTGGCCTGGAACATTGGCTTAGTGTGGAGAATAATAGTCCAAAGGGACGTATGTATATATGAGGTCATATTTGGGTAACAGAATTATGAGCTAGCTTAGACGGGCTAGGATTGCACAACCCAGGCCCAGGCTTGTTAAGATCCACATGGTGTCTGTGTGTATTCATTTATAATGGCAGGTTAAGGATTAACACCGCCGACCAAAGATAATATAAACACTAGTAAATAGCTTAATTAGCTATTATTTTTTTCTACAGTTCTCTGTCTACCAAGTGCTGGAATTAAAGGTGTGCACCACCCTGCCTAGCCAAGATGATGATTTTTATGCACTTGAAGGGTCTATGTATGCAATGGACATGGTGTGTGTGGGGGGTTAGGACACCAGAGACTACTGTAGTGTATACCAGCCCCTTTGGCTCCCTGCTATGGCTCTGTTCCTGCTTCCATCTTTGTTCTCCATATCTCTGCTCCATTGTCCTCCTGGGACATTAAGTGACAGCACTGTTTAGACTTCTTTTCTTTTCTTTTCCTTCTTTTTTTTTTTTTTGAGGAACAAATCCATATATTAAACAGACATGGCTCAGCTATAACTAATTTCTCAAAGGAGAACGAAAGCAGGAGAAGGAAGAAGGAAAGTAGAAAATAGTGAAGAGGGAAGAAAGAGAGACTTCCTGACATTAACCCTTTAATAGCTAGCCTTTCTTAATTTAGGGTTATAGTATTTCCCATATTAAAGACCCATCTTTATCTGTCTTGACATAAGCTTCCAATACATGTTGCTAATAAATGGTGATGAAAACTCTCAGCCTGGGGCTCTCCCCTCCTCCCACCTCCCCTCTACCCTCTTCTCTCTTCATTCAATGTTTCATGTTCTCTAACTCGGTCCTCTGACCTCCACATCCTGAAACTACAGCACATATGTATAATCTGGCTCTTGCTAATTCTGGTACACTGATTCGATTGCAACGAGCCTTCAGGTTCACGGAAATGCACACTTGCCACAGCCACAGAAACCACCCACACTTGCAGCCCCAAATCCAACCAAATGGACAACTGAAGGTCTAGAGACACTATTAGGCAAGTGAGTCAGAAGTCAAAATTATCACTCAAATGGGACGGGACATTTTAGAATGAAAAATTTGTAGTGATTGGTTTTAGGATAATTTTTGGTAATACAGAAATGCTACTTCACACAACAAAGAAATATATATACATTCTTGATTGGGAAAATGATGCTCAGGAGAGCTCAAGTTAGGAAAAGTTAGGGACCACTGCTGACAGTAATATTTATATGACTCAACTTAGATGGGTATTATAACTGCACACACAACTGAATCATCTTTTGTTTGCATTTATTTTTAAACAGGGTCTACTGTGTGTCTTGGTTGGCCTAGAACTCTGAAATTCACTATGTAGCTGAGCAGGCTGGCCACAAACTCCCAGGAATTAAAGGCACGTGTACCATGATACCCAGCTAATAGCTGAATAATCAATAATACATTTTCTTTCTTTCTTCCTTCCTTCCTTTCTCTCTCTCTCTTCCTTCCTTCCTTTTTCTTTTTCTTTGTTTGTTTTTTGAGACAGGGTTTCTCTGTATAGCCCTGGGTGTCCTGCACCTCACTCTGTAGACCAGGCTGACTTAGAACTCACAGAGATCCTCTGGCCTCTAACTCCAAGTGCTGGAATTAAAGGCCTGCACCACCACATCCAGCTCAATGACACATTTTCAATGTCTTGCATGGTGAAAGCAACCACACTGCTTTCCTCTGGTCTGTGTTAATCAGACTACAACTCCATTCTTGTAGCCCCCCCCCCCCCCAACCACCAATTCATGACAGACTTGTAAGTGGGAACAGACACAGGAGAAAGGCCATGCTGAGGAGGGGAGCAGTAAGAGGAAGTGCCTTTGACAGGCCTGAATTGGAAACAAAGTTGAAAAGTAGGAGAGATACTTTTAAACAGCTGAAGGAAAGATGACTCAGCAAGAGAAGATGCTTGCTACTGAACTTCATGACCTGAGTTTGATCCCCTGGGTCCTACAGGGTCAGAACTGACTCACAAGTAGTCCTCTGATCTCTGCACACCGTCTATGGCATGTGTGCTGTTCCACCCCCATACAATACATGAATATGGTTTTTAAAATATTTCAAATACTTGAAGGACCGTGACATGGTAGAATCGATTTTATTCTAAATAATCAATCGAACCCATCAACTCATCAGCCTGGCCAGATCTATCAGTGTCTGAATCATGAGCTAGAAGCTAGAGGGAGTTCAAGGAGGTAGGGGACTTTTATTTTATTTATTTTTAAATTTTTGTTTGTTGTATGGCTTTGGTTGTTCGAGACAGGCTTTCTCTGTGTAGCCCTGACTGTCCTTGAACCAAGATCCAGCTGCCTCTGCCTCCCAACCGTGAATTCTGGGATTAAAGGCAGCTGAGGTGAAGGACGGTTAAAGAATTATTCAAACTGGAGAGGGTAATTTGAGATATTTGGGCAAAGAATGTTCTTGTCAAAAGTCTAACTAAGAGTGTTTAACTGGACTGACCTTTAGGACTTTTTTCAGTATCTAATTCTATGACATTATAAAATCAAAATCCAGACGACTCCAACAATCCACGAACACACCCACAGAGGGAAAAACAAAGAATTTAAAGAAAGACAAAATAACAATTATAAGCCACTCTGAATTTCAAGGTTGTAAATATCAAGGAAATGAATGTCATTTCTACTTCATTAAGTGAATTAAATTCAAATTTAGAGATTCAATTTGCTCTTGCTTTGAAATTATTTGATAACTGATCCACATAAACAAAGCTATTACACAGTCCATTCAAACCCGGCCCTTCATCGGGGTGGTAACCTTGTATATTTTGCTAAAAGAGCAGAAAAAATTCTGTCAATGATTGTCATATTGTATTTCATGCTAATTTCACTTGGAAAACAGACTTTGAATTGTGTGTGTGTGTGTACAGGAAGCACATCACTTTTTCTTTTAACCATGTTCACATGAGAAATCACTCTGAAATGTGACAAGAGAAGGTGCTCTAATGGCATATGACGGCGGACACAAGACCTCTCGCGAGGATATGACCAACATCCAGTGGGAGAGAAAAGAGAGGTCGACCCACAGTTGATGGAAAAGCCTGCGAAGGTAAACGCATTAAAGCTGATAACGACAATCAGGGGTCTTGGCACAACCTCAGGGTGGCACTTCCTGTGAGTGTGCCACTCCGCCAGCGTCTTCTCCGTGTGTCAGTCTAAGCAGCTGCGGGATGTCACTAACAGTTAGAGACACTTTGCGTCAGGTAGAATCTCCCACTACTTATGCTCCCAGCGAATTTGTGCAAATCAAAGAAGGACCAAATAATTAAATTCCCACTCAGACGGACACCAGAGGGAAGAAGTACTATGTAAGGGGTAGGGTTGGGAAGCAGTACGGAAGAAAGTTATTTTAGAGGATTCAAGAAAAAAAAAAAAAAACAAAACAAAACCAAAAAACTAAAGTCAAGGGCATGGTAGGTAGTACTTGTCTTTTGCTCCAGTACTAGGGAGGCAGAGGCAGGTTGATCTTTTGAGTTCAAGGTCAGGCTGGTCTACACAAGCCTTGGCTTCCAGGACAGCCAAGGCTACATAGTGAGAGCCTGTCTTAAATTAAAAAAAAAAAAAAAAAAAAAACAAAAAACAAAAAGCAACTATATAGGCTGGGCTGTGGTGGCATACTTGGGAGGCAGAGGCAAGTGGATCTCTGAGTTCAAGGCCAGCCTGGTCTACAGAGTAAGTTCCAGGACAGCCAGGGCTACACAGAGAAACCCTGTTTCAGGAAAAAAAAGGAAATATACAATACATTCATTCCATATAGTAAATATTATATTTCATTATTTCAGTGATACTCCAAAGTTGTCATCCTTACAATATTTCAGTACTTTTCCAACACACCTTTCAAACACGACATATGTACATGTATGTGTATATATGTATACACACACAAGATAAATGAATGACATGGTCAAGAGCATCATTCTTTTAAGTAAAGCAGAAAACATCAGCTTTATTGAGCACATTAAATACAGTTTTACTGTATATCATCCCTCTCCTTATCAAGCCACTGTTGAAAAAAGTCTACGGTTTGAGAGTGGTTTTATTTAGTTGAATTTTCATGCTGAGTCCTAAGTCAAATGCTGACTTTTTTGCAGAACACCCTGCACACCAGGAACTTGCCTTTTTACACTAAAGGAAAAAAAAAAAAAAGCCAAACCAAACTAAAGCAAGCCAAAACAACTATGCCCCTTTTTTAGGTCTCAGACACAAACAATAAAACTATCAGTTTTCTGCTTCATAGAAACAACAGAATAAGTAATCCTGATAATTAGTGACATTTTTTTTCTACTTAAAGGTGGGAAATGGGCTCAAGAAGTAAACTCTGAAAGAAGGTAGAACCAGGCGAGGCTTTAAAGGACCCCGGAATTAATTCTCGAAATTACATGAGACGTTAGTAACTTGAGGAAGTGTTACTTTTCAGAGATAAGAGATGAAAGCTGAAGTTGGGAGTTAGGTCTCAGCACAGTATAGAGGTGTAAATACCTTCTTCCACATCTGAGATATACTCCCCATCACTGAGCTTTTCGGGGGCGCTGGCTTTACGAACTGCATGATTTAAGTGACAATAGAAATGTATGAAAATACTCATCCCAACACCACAGCCCAACATTTGAACATCCCCCCAAAAACATGTCTGTAAGGGACTTTCTTCAGGAAGTCACAGGTCCCCAGTCACTCATCGCCATGACGACCCTCGCCAGGACATTGCCATACCTTCATCATCCGACATATCGAGAACTTCATTCATTGTTTCTGGAACATTCATTTTGTGCTTCTCCGTGATGGTCTAGGAAGAAAAGAAGTAGTGGCTTCAGTGTGAAAGGACTTTGCATTTTTAAGGAGACCAGTCATTTCTTTCTGAATTGGCTGGTTTAAATCCCATGGGACTTCAGGGTAGAGAACCTAGAAGGCTTTACACGCAACATGCTGTCTCCCGTTAGCAGCGCAGGGGTCCTCAGAAATGCCCCTCCAAGGAGTACAAGGAGGAAAAAGACCTCCAGAGGCGAAGCAAAACAAGGCTTTTCAGAGGCAGAGAGGAAAAGCATCACTGTGCCTATCCACACCAGAAGAACTGAGTATCACATCCCATCTGCGTCATAGAAGAAGACAGCCCGAGGTAACAGCAAAGAATTTGTCATTATCCCTTGTGCAAAGCCTACGCTTCCTTTGTATTCCCCTTTAGGTGTCCATTTCATGGATAGGGTACAGCAAAATACTGAAGTTGTCCAAGTTATGTATATTTTATAATTATGTGCATTAAAAAAACATTTTAGAGACATCACATTTACAGGATCATTTTAGCTTCCACAAATCTTCATCAAGTACAATGTGCTGCAGGACCAGTGCCTTCCTGACTCTTGCTGACTCTTTGGTGACTTTATGATCTATGACCATTCAAAAGACAGCATCAGTATTATATAAGTTAAAAAACTGAAAGCCGGGGCTGGAGAGACAGCTTAGTGGTTAAGAGAACTTGCTGCTCTGGCTGAGGACCTGGGTTAGGTTCCCAGCACCAAAATGGCAGCTCACAGTTCCAGGGAATCAGAAGCCCCCCTTCTGGCTGGTGCACAGATATACATTCAGGCAAAGTACCTACACGCAGCACACAAAATAAAAATAAGTAAATCTTAAAAAACATAACTGAAAAGCATCTAGAAGTTGAAACTAAGAAAGGCTATTAAGTCAGTCTCTCTCTCTCCTTTTCTTTTCTTTTTGGTTTTTCAACATGGGGTTTCTCTGTGTACCCCTGGCCTGGCTGTCCTGGAACTCACTCGGTAGACTAGGCTGGCCTTGTACTCATAGAGATCCACCTGTCTCTACCTCCTGAGTCCTGGGACTTAAGACATGTGCACCCATTGCCTGCCTCAATTCAGTCTCTTAGTAATAATTTTTTAAAAATATTTATTTCTTACTTCAGTTTACATCTCCATCACAGTGTCCTCTTTCCACCCCTCCCAGTACCACCCTCTCACCCTTTACCTCCTATTCCTTCCATCCCACTCCTCTGGAGTGGAGTGTCCCTACATAACAGTCCCCCACCCCAGTTTGGCAGTCATATGAGGGCCAAGAACCTCCTCATACACTGGGGGCCTACAAGGCAGCACCATTAGGGAAAAGTGTCTCATTGATAGGAAACAAAGTCTATGTCCATGTTCCCTTTGGTGCATTGGGTGTAGTATAGTTATCCTGTGCTATATGGCTAAAATCCAATTATAAGTGAATAGATGTCATGCACATCCTTCTGAGTCTGGGTTAGCTCACTCAGGATGAGCTTCTCTAGTTCCATCCATTTGGCTGCAAATTGCATGATTTCGTTGTTTCTGATGGCTGAGTAGTATTCCATTGTGTACATGTACCACAGCTTTTTTTTTTTTTTTTTTTTTTTATCAATTCCTCAGTTGAGGGACATCTGGGTTGTTTCCAGTTTCTAGCTATTACAAATAAGGCTGCTATGAACATAGATGAGGAAACTTCCTTGTGATTTGGTGAGGAATTATTTGGATGTATACCCAGAAGTGGTATGGCTGGGCCCTGAGGCAGAGCTATTCCAAGTTTTCTAAGATATTGCCAGACTGATTTCCATAGTGGTTGTACAAACTTGCACTCCCACCAGCAATGGAGGAGGGTTCCCCTTTCTCCACACCCTCGCCAGCATGTGCTGTCATTTGAGCTTTTGATCTTAGCCATTCTGACAGGTGTGAGATGGAATCTCAGAGTCGTCTTGAGTTGTATTTCTCTGATGATTAAGGATGCTGAGCATTTCCTCAAGTGTCTCTCAGCCATTAGGGATTCCTCCTTTGTGAATTCTCTGTTTAGCTCTGTTCCCTATTTTTTCATTGGATTATTTGGTTTCTTGGCATTTAATTTCTTGAGTTCTTTGTAAATTTTGGATATTAGCCCTCTGTCAGATGTGGGGTTGGTGAAGATTTTTTTCCCAATCTGTAGGCTGCAGTTTTGTTCGAATGACAGTGTCTTTTGCCTTACAGAAGCTTTTTCAGTTTCATGAGGTCCCATTTATTGAGTGTTGGTCTTAGATCCTGAGCTGTTGGTGTTCTGTTCAGGAACTTGTCACCTGTGCTGATGAGTTCGAGGGTTTTCCCCACTTTCTCTTCTAATAGATTTAATGTGTCTGGCCTTATGTTAAGGTCTTTGATCTACTTGGACTTAAGTTTTGTACAAGGTGATAAGTATAGGTCTAATTTCATTATTTTACATGTCAACATCCAGTTGGACCAGCACCATTTGTTGAAGATGCTGTCCTTTTTCCATTGTACAGTTTTGGCTTCTTTGCCAAAAATTCAGTGTGTGGGTTTATTTCTGGGTCTTCAATTTGATTCCATTGGTCCACTGGTCTGTTTCTATACACTCCTATGCTCAGTTGTTATGTGGAAACAAAACATTCTTTGTGTATCTCTCTTACTATATAATACTGAAATTGATCACTTCTTTAAAAGAAACTTTCAATTAGTTCTATAGTCTCTAAAATTGTACAGAAAATTCCCATATACTCCAATATAACTCCTTCTTTATAATATCTTATGTGAATACAGAACACTTGTCATAGTGAACTAATATCAATATGTCATTATTAAAGTTTGTGTTACACTCGCATTTCCTTGATTTTTGGTCCCACATTGCACACATTCACAATGTGTAGTTGTAATGGCTCTCTGGACTTTCCTTGGTTGCTATGATTCTCAAACTATCTTCAGTGCTAAGGACCTTCAGGGTCTTGAGGTGTATGTTATCCTTTTTTGTTTTTGTTTTTTTCTGTTGTTGTCTTATTTTGTTTTGTTTTCTCGATACTGGGTTTCTCTGTGTAGCCCTGGCTGGCCTTGCCTCCTGAGTGCTTGAATTAAAGGCGTGCACCGCCACTGCCCAACTCAGTCAGTTGTTTAAAGAGGAGTTTGTCTCATGTTTTCTTTCATGATTAATCTGGAGAAGGAAGGCTGTAGAGTGAAGCACTCTTTCTTTTTTTATCATCTGCCATTGTAACAAATTTGACCCTTCATCTTCTGGCTGAGGCAATATTTGTCAGATTTCTCCTCTATAACCTTATTCTGTTCTCCTTTGCTCGTATACTGTTCTCATTTGTTTGTGTTTTGGAAGAAGATCATCATGTTCAGCCCATATTTTGACTGTAGGGAATTATGTTTGATGCTTCCTTGAGAGTGAAGGATTTTCATAAGTTATTTGGAATCCTGAGTAGGGGTTATTTTTCACCCACATTTCTCAAGCTTGAGCATAAGGCCTCAAGGCAATATTCTGATAATGAACTGCATCCCCTATACTTTTGTAATTCTTTTCCCTCAGGTACCTTCACATTTTCTCCCATGCATTCAGTTGTTCGCTTACACCAGTATGGGCTCAGAAATATTTGCTTCATACTTTGAACTATGCTCTAATACTCTTTTATTTAGGTTTGGTCAAAGTGTTCCAGCCTTTATCTATTGTTGTGTGTGTGACAACCCACCAATCATTGTGTTTACATATTTCATTTAACTTTGGAAGTGATGGCAGTTCACTTCCTTGATATGCTGGTTAGTTTTTGTCAATTTGTCACAAACAAGAGTCACCTGGAAAGAGGGAACCTCAAATGGAAAATTAGCTGTATCAATCTATCTGTTGGACTGTAGGTAGGTATATGTTTAGGGAATTCCCTTGATCAATGATTGATGTGGGAAGGCCCAGCCCAGTGGGGATGGTGCCACACCTAGTGGTCCTGGGTTCTACAAAAATGGTAACTGAGCACTGTTCCTCCATGGCCTGTGTTTCAGTGTCTGCCTCTATGTTCCTCTTGTGACTGCCTGTCCTGGTTTTACTCAAAGATGGAGTGTAACATGCCCATGAAATAACCTATAAGCAGAGATAATTGCTCCTGCTCCAAAAGTTGCTTCTGGTCCGTGTTTTATCATAGCAATAGGCAGCAAATTAAAACACTTACTTTGGAGCAGTAAGAGGTATTCCAGACTCACCCTGGCTTTCCTGCTCTAGTCCTATATCCAGTTATGTCTCCCAGGAGTCCTGGCTCCTTTTCACAGGGAATGGTGTTAGCAATTGATACCTGGATGCTAGAAGCGCTCTGATTGCTGCTTCTAGGGAAACTGGATATTTTAAGCAACACTATCAAGAGCAGTACAAGTTCAAGACCATTAAAGGAAGAATCATTCTTTCTGAAGCTTTGCTTCTCTCCGTTTGGTTCCTTCTGTGGCTGTGACAACAAAGGCACTTACTTTCTCAGAATTGCCAAGTTGCACAGTGTCCCTATGTGGAATATCTGTTGATTGAAACAATGGCTGCAGAGGTCCAGTAACTTGCTAGACCAAGACGGGGAGTGTGGTAGGGGCTGAGCTATGCTATGTATTTTTATAGACAACAACAGAAATCACATCTCTCCCATCTAAGGGAATTTATACATAAACACTAGAGCAGGGCTAAAAGGGTGGTGCCTAAGTTCACGATAAAGTCTCAGGTACCCTGAGGTTGGACTAATTCCTCAGAACTGGCTTTGTTGCTGGTCACTGTGAGCACTTACAGTATGTAGAGGGGTCCATATTCTCTTCCCGGGGCACGCTGGACCTTGTATTTTTAAAAAGCTTTTATTTATTTATTTATATTTTATGTGCATTGATGTTTTGCCTGCATGTATGTCTGTGTGAGGGTGTCAGATATCATGGAGTTAGAGAATTGTGAGCTGCCATGTGGGTGCTGGGATTTGAACCCAGGTCCTCTGGAAGAGCAGCCAGTGCTCTTACTCGCTGAGCCATCTCTCCAGCTCCCTGGACCTTGCTTCTAACATGCATTATCTTCTGCCATTGAAGAAAACTGCCAAACAAGCTTAGTGATGACACATAAGAGAAGAGCTTCCAATGCCATGGACTCTGTGGGAGCCTGATCCTTTTCCGAAGACACAGTGTGCCTTTCTTATCATGTCACTCCAGGCTGGTGGTTGCTGAGATGTACTAATAATCCCACTCAGAGCCTTGTTTGTGCTTTACCCACCAAGACACATCACTGGCCCTGTAGTTTATCTTAACTCTTTTGGTGTTTCACTTTTAAAAAAATATTTTATCTATATGCCTGTGTGCATGTGGGTACATGCGCTCACAGGTGGCTGTGGAGGCCAGAAAAGGTACCAAATGCCATGAAGCCAAAGTTATTAACTAGTGTGAGCCACCAGTGTGGGTGCTGGGAACTAAACTCAAATCATCTGGAAGAACAGTTGGAGCGCCTAACTGTTGAACCATCTCTCTGGCCCAAAGCTTTTATTTTTATCTCATATAAATATTGTGAAGTTGCCTAATGGGTGAAAAATTCAATCATGACTTGTATTTTGAAGTACTAGACAAGTATTGCCCTCTAACACGGAAACAGCAATCTGATATATTAATTATAATGACTCAAACATCCACAGGATCATGACACTCGGCTACTGTTAAACAGCTTGCATTTTTTCTCTCTCTCCTCCCCTAGAAAGAGCTATATGGTAAGTCCAGAACACTAAGGCTAGAAAGCATTATTTGCTTAACCTCTCTCTAAGAATTTAATAATAGCCAGGCATCATTGTAACTGATCTTTTAAATTATTATTTAACACTTATTTATTTATTTATTACTAAATTCACTTATAACAAACACCAATAATTTCTTAACTATTAATCCTATAAATTCCTACAACCCCTTTAACCTATCCACTAAACCTACTGATAATTATTTTTTAACCTTTTAGAATGATACAGTCTCTGGGGCAGGTCCTCAGTCTCAGGAACACAGTCTGTTGTAGATACTTTAACGCACTTAGCAGTCCTTTTTCTGGATCTCTCAGATGCAGGTTCGTCAGGGTAAGTTGGTTATTGCAGTCTCACCTTAAATAAGGCTTCATGCTTTCCTCTCTGTGGGAGACCCCAGCCGTCTGCAGGCCAACTTACTTCTTTTGAATCAGGAACTCAGCTGCTCTGCCTCAGTCCTTAAAGCCAGGCACCGTTTCCTTTAGGCCACTGTTTGGACAGATCAAACCCCTCTAGGCAAAAGCTGAGCCACAGGGTTTAGTCCTTGGTCTTTTGGTGTCTTGCTCAGGCTTTCTTTGCTCACCAGCTTCTTTCTGCTTCAGGGAAATCTGGCCATCAAATGATGGCCAGCCCTTTTTTCAGCAGGACTTTTGGAGCTCTCTAGCATCAGAGGCCTCTTCTCCTTTTGGGCTCCATTCACTGTCCTTAAATAAGAGGAACTCTGTTTCAACTTAATTTGGGCTCCGCCCACTTAGCAGCTGAAAACAATGTCAGGCCAGATACTTTGTTTCTTCAAGTCCATTAAGTCTTTCCTGTTTTCCCGACTTCAACCTTGTTTTTCAGTCTATTGAGTCTTTCCTGTTTTTCCTGACTTCAATCTTGTTTTTCAGTCTATTAAGTCTCCTGTTTGTTTCCTGTTTTTAGTCCACATGCTGATAATGCTCTTCATGCCCCGAATTAAGAGACAGTATCAGAAACCCCTATATAGTTTTTAAATCTAATTTAATTTATCTAACTCCCTATACATCATGGTATACATCTTGACACTGGATGCAAAAACAGATTGTTCTCTGTGTGTCTGATATTAGCCTGGTTTACATAGCATGACTATCTCAAAACAAAACAAAATATACAATAACAAAAAAAAATCCAAAAGAACATAATAACAGACTTTAGATTTTAAAAGTGGTATGAATTGCTAAATGCAATCTTCCTCCTAAACTCTATGGTGATGATAGAAAGAGATCCTGGTTAGTGAGCATTTTATGTCTTGTAAATCACACTGTTTCTCTCTTCTACTCAGCAGATTTATTTTCTCATTTCTAAAGGCTGTGAACTGCCACATAACTTAGCCAGCGTGTTGCTGCAGACAGCCTTAGCCCACGATTTTCTATAAAAGGCACTGCATAGACAAAGAGAGCTTTACCCAGCAGCTAAGTCTTCCTTCAGATTGGGAGGTGGGAGAGGGAAGTGATGACAATAGCCCCAAATCCCACTGTCCTAACTGATCTTAATCACAAAGACACCAGACTGGGTTAAAATGATTTATGAAGGTACATGTGTGTATGCGTGTGTGCGTGCGTGTGTGTGAGTGCGTGTGCGTGCGTGCATGCGTGTGTGTGAGTACATGTGTTAAGTACATCTAGGGCTAGGGCAATAGCTCAGTATGGAATGACACTGGCTGCCAAGCCTGAAGGATAACCGGTGTTCAATTCCCAGAACCTACATGGTAGCATGAGAAAACCGACTCCCACAAGTTATCCTCTGATTTCCACATACATGCCATGGCACCTGTGGGTCCCAACACACACAATAAAATGTAATAATAAATTAAAAAATGTATCTAATGCAATAGGGTCACCTGGTAAATAAGGATCTTACATGAAGTTTTCAGTCTTTACAATGCCAAGATTAAAAAAAACCTTATTTTGTAAAACACATAATCAAAACCTCTTTATCCACTTATGTAACTATTTTTTCTAATATTTATTTTATTATTTATGTATGTGTCTGTGTGTCTTTGTGCATGAGCCGATGTGATTGCAGTGCCCATAGAGGCCAGAGGAGGGCATTAGTCCTCTGGAGCTGGAGTTACTAGCAGCTGTGTACTGCTTGGGGCAGGTGTTGGGAAGGCCCTCCGCACCCGAGTCATCTTGCCAGCACTGTATGGATCTTTAATAGGTATTTTTAGAGTTCTAATTTTGTTCATACCAGAAGTGAGGGTTTTTCTACATTGACATTATTTTTAAATGCCATACTAAGTCTGTGAGTGGAGGAAGAAGGAACATTCTAGAAAAGCCCAGGGGAACTTCCGTCTGGGAACTTGGCTTTCAGAGTAAGAAAGTTCTACATCCATTACTCACAGTGGTGGTCATAGTTTCTTCTGTCACAACCTTCAGGGTGTCAACCACTGAGATGTAGCCAAGGCGCCGGGCGATGGCCAGGGCTGTGTTCCCGTTCTGAAAACAGGGAGACGTGAACAAGGTTATGTAGCCTGTAACCAGTGCAAGACAAGTGTCTCATCACACCAACCTATACCAAAAAAGCAAATGTCACATCATAGACATAATTTTATAGTTTGGATCCTAAATGTCACAAAGGCCATGTTTGAGGATGATAGTGCTACTGGCAGGTTGGGACTGATGGAGGGAAGTTATACCATTAGTGGTGTGTTCTTAAAGGGTGTACTGGGACGCCAGCCTCCGCCTGCCCCTCCTTGCTTGCTGGTGGCCATGATATGAGCTTCAGTAAGCACTCCCTGCTATAATGTCCAACTTTACTGCAGACTCAACATGATGGAAGCAAGTGATCACAGATTGACACCCATGCAACTGCCAGCCAAGGAAAGACTTTCTTACTATTAAGTTGCTTGCCTCAGGTATTTTGTCATAGTGACAGAAAGATAGCTAATAAACATGATTTGTAAAAGCTCACCTGTTCCTACTCATGCATGTCTGAGCAGTTACACATGGTTCTATGACATGGAGTTACATGAACAGTTAATGGGACATACTTACACACTGTTTTTCTTATATAGGTGCTTCTATAGGAGGCAAGGAAATGAGTGTGAAACACTGGTCTACTGCTCCCTGAACAGCTCATGACACAGTCCCTACCGAAGCCATCTGTGTAATTTATCCTTGAGATACACAAAAACAGCCAGTGTATGATCAGAATGCAAGAAGAGGTCAGAGCCCCTTTGTCTCCTCTGGTCCCACTGCCATGGGCCACAGCTTACCACAGTGAGTTCGTTGGGGGAGGCATTGTTCTGAAGCAAGACATTGATGATGTGCGTGTGACCCTGCTGAGCTGCCTGGTGCAGTGGCGTATATCCATTCTGCAGAAGAAAGCGCAAAGACATGACACACCCTTCCTTGGATACAAAACCAAGGACTTTGCTGGAAAGGAAGGGGGAAGGGGAGGGGGAGGTGCCTACCTTTGTTTTGGCATTAACTTTTGCAGAATGCTGAAGCAGAAAATTGACTATTTTGATGTTTCCATAGTGACAGCCCACATGGAGTGGCGTGTAGCCCATCTGTAATTACATTTTATTAAAAAAAGAAACATTGTAAGTACACTTTTAGCAACAGTTATCCTAAATGGAAGTAAAAGCATTATTTAACCTTCCATTTGAACTGGAAAATAGATTTTTACAAACTTCTTCCCTTTTAAAAAATGCCTTTTTCAGAGTCAGTCTTAATATATCTAGTTGAACATAAAAATAGGCATTTAACTTTCCGTCTTACATCAGCTCTTTGCTCTTGCAATAGCTTGTTCGGGTCGGGAAGGAAAGGCCAATCAGCAGCCTAGACAGGTGGATTCTGTAACTGATTCCTGAGGTCAGAGAGTGTTGTATGCACAGACTGGGTTAGCATTGATTGGATGTTCTATTCTCAAACAAAATGGCTAAATGAAAAGCTTGGGTGGCCAGGGGAATGGTGGAGAAGAACATTTCTTCAGTCTCAGGACTCTGGAGGCAGAGGCAGGCCGATCCCTGTGAGTTCGAGGCCAGCCTGGTGTACAAAGCCAGGGCTATTACACAGAGAAACCCTGTCTCAAACATCCCCCCCCCCAAAAAAAAGAAACTTTTAATCTAGGTTCAATGATAAGGAGGTCAAAATGATACAGACAGTTTGCTAATATAATATTAAAATTTAAAATGTTCTTTATGTATTTAACTTGGATAATAACACAACACTCTCTATTGTCTCTTGTGCCAAATACAGTAAGTTTAGAGAGTGTGTTGCTTTGAATATTTAAATATGCTACTTATATTTATTGTTTCCTACATCACTCTGGTTAAAATGCTAAGTTGTTATAATGGCCTGAAGGGCTTATGTGACTGTGGTCTTTCTCTGTCCCCCCTCCTGTCTATGAAATGAGGTCATCTCTACTATTCTGTCCTCTGAGACACTGGCCTTCCTGTTGTCTCAAAGCACTTGTTAAAAATCCATGTGCATGGCGGGGGGGAGGGGGCGGTGAGATGGCTCACCAGGCTTGAATGTTGCACCAAGCCTGAAGACCCGAGTTTAAGTTCCATCTCTGGAACCCACGATAGGAGAGAACTGACTTCCAAAAGCCTTCTAGTGCTCACACATAGGCTGTAGCAGATATCCTGCACTCACACATACATCGCATGCACGATAATAATTTCTTTCAAATGTGTGCACAGCCAAGAAGGTTCACCTTGTAATCACAGAGATGGAATCTTTCATCCGCAGCATTCCCAGACAAAACGGCACCGTGCAAAGACATTGCCTAAAGATACACAACTTGAGAAATTCTTTTCAGCTAGCAGTAAGGAGCTGCTGAAAGTGCTGGGTACACAGTGTCCACTATTATCATCTCAGGCACATCACTGGGGCTCAGTACATATTTTAGACCTTTGGTAAATAATGGGTTGGAAAAGGGAAAACAAGAAACAGGAGAGGGCTGACTGTCACACTTGCCGAACTGGTTAGATGTATTTGTGTAACTGGTGACAGAAGCTAGCCATGGCCACTTGCATTTGTAATCCCAGTGCTGGGGACCAAGGACAGGTAGATCCTGGGAGCTTGCTGGCCGGCCAGCCTAGCTGATACGGCAAGCTTCAGGTTTAAGGTGAAATTCTTTCTCAAAAACAAAATAAGGTGTGTGTGTGTGGGGGGGGGGCAGTAGAGAAGATTCCTGACATTTTCCTCTGACTTCCACACATGTATGCCTAGACATGCACACCAACACACAGACATACCCCACACATGAATACAACACACACACACACACACACACACACACACATGACAGGCTCTGGTGGAAGGCTCTGGCTGACATTTCTGTGGGCTTCAACCAAGATCTTATTTAACATCACCCTGTCTTCCATGCAGCATGACTCAGTCACAGAATGAAATCCCCACTTTCTCTTCCATGTCTTAAGATTGGTGGCTCCCAGGTGTTCAATCCTGGTCTTCCTTTGCACTGAGCAGTCTTCTTCAGGGACACCTCTATCTACAACAACAGCCTCTATGCCATTCAAAGACTGTTAGCTAATTTACTAGGTGTTGTCACAACTAACTGCTTAGTAATACTTAATATTACTTGAGGGACTTGTTCAGTGGCGGTGTGCCTGCCTAGAGCCTACAAGGTACTGGGTTTGATTCCCAGCACTTCCAAAGTAAGTAAAGGAATAAATAAAAGAATGTTATTAGGTAATACAGTTCATGAAGATCCACAGAATACTGAAAAACATTTTATGAATAGTCTTTTAAATTAAAAAAATTAGTGTGTGTGTGTGTATACCATGCCTGTGTACAGAGTAGCAAGCTGCTCTTGCCTCAAACCTCTCCCTGACCCTCCTCAGAACTATTTATTTCTTGGAAATGGGGTTTCAGCATGGGAACTCACTATGTACCGTAGGCTACCCTTGAACTCGTGGTAATCCTCCTGCCTCAGTTTACCAAGTGCTGAGATTACGGTGATGAGTCATCCTACCCAGTTCAGCATTCTGTCCCTGTAAAAAGCTGACACATATTAGGTAAGACTGGTGTAATGGAGCATACCTTTAATCCCAGCATTTGGGGTGAGGCAGGTCAATCTCTGTGCATTTGAGGCCAGCCTGGTCTACACAGTGATTTTCAGGTAGC
>CAJQZJ010032918.1:2807345-2841485 GCA_907164525.1 Lophiomys imhausi | reverse complement strand
ACATACGAAATTATATCTTTTATAATGACACAGAATATCCATGTTCTTATCTGTGCTTGAACTGTGGCACTGTATGTATGACATCAGGCAGCATTTCGTTTGTTTTTGAAAGAGGCATTTTACCAGAGGAAGAAAGAAGAAAATAAAAATGAGAGAAATTGTAGGTCAATAGCACAGATGATAAGAGATTCATGAAGTAAGCAACTGAATATTCATTCGTCACACAGAATAAACTTCAATTGCCACCAAGGCCACCAAGTTTTTCTTTTTGTTTGTTTTTAGTAACGCCCACTGCCCCCAAAGCAGATCTATGACAGGATTGCTGGTGATAGCATAGGACACTGACATGCAATTAAATAAACCTGGGCCAATGAGGATGAGAGTGTCTGAAATGCCATGACCAGAGAGACTCTGGCCCTTGAACGAAATTGCTGTCAATGGCTGGCAGGATCAGGGCAGTTTTCCATCTTTGTCATGGTTGCAGCTTTCCTACCAAGGTGGGTCACTCTAGGGCACTAGGTAGGGCTCCTCCCTTATTGAATGAGAAAGGAGATGTACCTTTGTCTGCGCATCCACGTGAGCCCCTTGGTTCACGAGGACTTCAGCCACATTCACTCTGTCTTCTTGAGCAGCCAGATGGAGTGGTGTGAGGCCATTCTGTAAGAGATTACAAAGGCATGGCTGTCAGTCATAGTGAGCAGTGAGTGTGTGCACGTGGTTATGTTTGACACTGGCTTGTGAATTCTAGGAAAGTAGTCTTGACTCATTTAAAAAAATCTACAGAGTAAGGGCATGTACCACTCTGCATGGGTCCTATGCTGGCACTGCTGACTGCAGGGTTCATAAAAATATTCCAGGTGTACCCCAGAGTGGTAGGATGTTCATCACAGACTCAATAAAATTACTGTGACATTTTCTCTATCTGTGCCCACTTTCTTTCTCATTCATTTCTTTATAGTGATATTTTTAAAGCAAAGAGAAGTGATCATACTGTCTTCTCCCAACATATGTGGGTGCTCGCCACTAAACACCAGAGACTCTAAAAACAAAACCACAGTGAAGTTTTAATACATTATCAGTGGCATTAACTTCAGCAAAAAGTCAATGATAATTAATGTATTGCATATACAGTATATAGTATTACATGATGGTAATGTTCTTGCTCTATTAATGTGTGAGCCGGTTCTCTCCATCCACCTCGTGAGTTCTGGAGATGGAACTCAGGTTACAGGACTTGTCAACAAATACCTTAATGGAATTTGGAATGGCTCTGAACGTGTCCCCTTGATAACATACAGCTTATTCCTCTATCTCCACTTGAAATGCAGTAATATTTACTGAGCATCTACTCTCATAGATGTCCTTTTCAGAAACCAATAGTGTGCCAACTCTGAGCCATCTTGCCAGCCAGGCTTGTTCTATCTGAACCGAAAATTCTGATCCATTCTTAGACTTTTCTGAGGATTTAATTTCTGTGGCATGCTTTATAGAAGAACAAGAAGAAAGTTACCTTGTTGCTTAGGTTCACGTTCGCGTTTCTACTGAGGAGCAGAGACACCATGTCCACGTGCCCTTCCTGAGCTGCAAGATGGACAGAAGCAATCCCTTGCCGGGTGACCGCATTCGCATCAGCACCATACTCCAGCAGAGAAGTCACGATGTCCATCTGGCTCTTCTTGGCAGCAATGTGCAGTGGTGTATAACCATTCTGTCAAAACCAATCACTCGGTCATGTCTAGTACCAAGAAAAAATGTGTACAGTGCATTTTCAAACAGTATGCTTCTCTTTCCAGTCAATCTCTAACTGTACAAAAAAAACCCCATGATGAAGTAAAGAAATGATGCTATGCCAAATAATATCATTAGTGCAGTTTTGAGTAGGGAAAACTGTAATCTAAAATAACAGAGTTGGCACACTATTGGTTTCTGAAAAGGACATCTATGACAGTAGATGCTCAGTAAATATTACTGCATTTCAAGTGGGGATACAGGAGTAAGGTGCATGTTATCAAGGGGGCACGTTCAGAGGCATTCCAAATTCCATTCTTCAAATCAGTTTAGTCTCCATCTGTTATGGTTTGAAAAGTGTCCCCAGTCTTCATGTGCTGGAAACTCTGTCTCCAGTGCAATGGTGTTCGGAAGTAAAACCTGTAAGGTAAGGATGCAGGAAGACTTGCCCTCCAGGAATTCCCTCAAAGCTGAGCTGAAGAGAGGGGCTGTGGAGGGAATGGTTTGTGCAGGGAGGGAGCTCTGGAAGGAATATGTCTCTGAGAAGATGAGTTTAGCTCCCTGCCACTTTTTCTCTTTGTCCTTCCACTTTCTGCTACAGGATGACACAGCAACAGACAACAGACACTTGCAAGATGTGAGCTCCTTAATCTTGGCCTTCCCAACCTCCAGAACAGCGAGAAACCCTGCTTCTTATCTACACGATGTCAGAGCATCCCCCAAGAGAATGAAGACACTATGTACTGCCTGCAAGATTAATCTTCAAGGGAGTTGGTCTTTTCTTGTTGAGTCTTTAAGGTCTGCTGGTCTGTACTTGATAGCCAGACCTATCACCCAGTTGGTGTCCAGACAGATTTTTGTTTCATATTTCCCTGACTTGTCTCACCCTACCAAGAATGCTTTCCACAGCCTACCTAGCAAGACAGCATGGAGCAGTTGAAATCTCAACCCAAAGGCCACTCCCCCAGGGAAGTTGGCTGCTTCTTTTTACCTCTCGATTATCCAACACCCCGCAACCACTTTGTCTTTGACTCCGGTACTGGACATTTAGTGACACTCTCTTATTTACATATTTATCTCTTCTTACTGCAATTGGAAGCTATTGAGAGCCTAGGCTCTGGTGTCCTCAGGCGCATGCCAATTAAAGGAAGAAAGGGGTCTCCACAGGTAGCAGTAGGTGACCTAACCCCCTTCATGATACCCGACCATCTTTCCCTCAGTTGGTCTCTGATGCTCAGCTGTGGACAAAGTTCCTTGTTAATTAGTTGGGCCTCAGAAGCCTTGAGTGTCTGACCAGAGAAAGTGCTTTCTGGGACTTTGCCAGCCACAAGAAACTCAAGACTGCACTGTGATATGGACAGGGACTTGGCCATAGTAAGTGGAAGCTGCAAAGTGGACATGTCACCTCGAGACTCCTGCAGCTGGCTAAGCCAGGGCAGAAGGAGGTTTTAAATTCCTATTTTTAGACTTGACCTATACTATGTGGAAACACCAGCTTACCCTGAGAAGCATTTGGCCCTCTGACCAAATGCTTGGACACACCCTTCAGAGACCGATGCCTCTGCAGCCCAGTGGAGCACTGGACTGAGTTCAAGGCTACAATATAAGACATGAGGGCAGGAGGCATCTCACCACCTTCCATCTATCCATAAAAGAGCACTAACAGAGGAAGCAGGATTAGTCAACATGCCCAACACTAACAGTATGGGCAGTGAAGACATGCAGAAGTCCTTATCGGGTATCTTCTGTATTTATACTTTTACAAGGGATGAACACTCAGCTGAGCCTGGGTGTGGTGTTGCATGCTTGTAATTCCAGCATTTGGGGAGCTGGGGTCTGCCAGGGTTGCATAGTGAGACCCTGTCTCAAAAACAAGCAAACAGCATCAATAAAAGGGGAAAGAAGAGGTCTTGACTAAGTCACTTTGTAGCACCTTATGATTGTGGGGCGGTTTGCTATCCTTTCAGACATGACACTCTTGCTGCCTTCTAACACATCCCACAAATTCTAGGCCCTATGAAACAACAATCAAAAAGAGTTCTACCATCTCCGTAAAGTGTGTCAGGTCTAGATAAGATCCATATTAAATCTTTATGGTTCTTGATGGTCCTAATGCTGCCACACCCTTCAATACAGTTCCTCGTGTTGTGGTCCCCACCATAAAATTATTTTTGTTGCTACTTCATAACTGTAGTTTTGCTACTGTTATGAACCATAATGTAAATATCTGTGTTTTCTGATGGTCTTAGGTGGCCCCTGTAAAAGGGCCACTTGACCCCAAGGGGTTGAGACCCACAGGTTGAGAACAACTGCTTTAGAAACTCATTCTGGCTGGGCGGTGGTGGCGCACGCCTTTAATCCCAGCACTTGGGAGGCAGAGGCAGGAGGATATCTGTGAGTTCGAGGCCAGCCTGGTCTACAAAGTGAGTTCGGGACAGCCAGGGCTGTTATACAGAGAAACTCTGTCTCGAAATACAAAACAAAACAAAAAAAAAACCTCATTCTGGCCCTTTCTGCAGTAAAATTACAGACTAAGGTAAGAGAACCAAGATGATCTTAGAAACTCTCAGGAAATACTTTCAGTATGAGGCAAAGAATTTATCCAGAGGCCCACAATAAAATTCTGAGGTTCCTAAGTTCTATTTTCAGGAAAGCAAAATGATTTAATTTCTATAGCCAAGGAAGATATATTAATTTGATAAACCAACCAGGGAGAGTTGATTATAGAATAAGCTTTAAACATCTTTATGTTTTTAAAAAATATTTTAATTATGCACATTTGTGAATGCAGGTACATGCAAAGGCCACAAGCTGTCCCAGGATCTGCTGGAACTAGAGCTATGAGTGCTTTCTGGGGTGGGCCAAACTCTGCCCTCTGCAAGAGCAGCATGCTTTGAACCGAGACATCTCTCCAGGCCAATCATAGAATAATCTTACATCTTTACTTTCTCACATTCTAAAATAATATTTATTTTTATTTAATGTGTATCTGTGTTTTCCTGCATATATGTATGTGTACCATGTGCATACCTGGTGCCCTTAGAGGCCAGAAAAGGGCACCGATCCCTGAAACTGGAGTTATAGATGGCTTTTAACTGCCATGCAGGCGCTGGGAATTGAGCTCAGGTCCTCTGCAAGAGTACAAATTGCTCCCCAATGCTAAGCCATCTCTGTAGCCTCACTTCCCCACATTTTTGTTGAAGACAAAATATCTGTCATATGAACCTATCTGTGCATATCATACTAAAACAGTTATCAAAAGTAATAGGTGGTATTATATCCCAATTGACATTCCCTCCAAGCCCGATGATACACATGCACTGATATGTCTAGTAAGGAGGATGCTTCATACTTTATAGAAGTATAACTATAAATAGAAGTCTATATAGAAGGCTCAATGTTGCTTTCTAATTAGCCTCTAGATTTTCCCAGCAACCAAGCCAAACTTCTTTCTAGCATAGTATCCGGTAAAAATGGATCTTAGCATCCCATTTTTCTCTTAGCATATGTACCCTTTAGCAACCTAGTCGCCTAAAGTCACACCACATACATCACGCTTCTGGGACATGTATACCAATGATTTTGAAAAGGGGTAAAGAAGAAGGACGTGCATAGAGAGTGAAGCTGTGGCGCTAATGGTGCCCTCTGAACCTCTGTCTACTGGAATTCAGAAACTGAACTTCCAGGAGTAAAAGCTGTAGAGACTGTATGCATTGTTTTTAATTGAAAGAAAATTGTGCCCAGCTGAGAACTACATTTCCCAGCATCTCTTGCATCTAAAAGTAGCCAATGAGGTACTGAGAGCAGAGGTGGGTGGAAATTCTTGGGAAGCTCTGCAGTTCTGGTGGACTTCTTGCTACTTTAAAGAGAGGCCGAAAACTAAGCTTTGTGTTTGCTGCTTTGGAGGCTGTGGAAAGAGCTTATCTGTTCAAACCACCGTATGGAGAAATGTTCCCCTAGCAGATAAAGCCAGCCTGAAACTGAGATAACTGGTCTGCTCAGGATCAAAGGGTAAGGATGCAAAGGATACAAAGTCCCTGGCTAGCAACACTGATCTGAAGATGGTATTACCGGGATGTCGGACATAAACACTGGACCTGGCAATGTGCCGTGATACCGAGGATCAATGTCCCATTAGAAAAGTTGATGCTTAATCGACTGTGGCCTCAGGCTAATGGGACATAACAGAGTTATTACTTACAGGGCCTGTTCTTCAATTTCTGTTCAATACTTCGTAAATTTGTAAGCATTTATCCTAAATTCTGTTTGATATATGTAAAGGTGGATATTGACTATTTGTTGCTTTATTTTTTATTTTACTATTTAATTTAATTTAGCTTAATTTATTGAAATAGGGTCTCAGGTATTCCAGGCTGGCCTTATACTCCACTATGTACCCAAGGGTGGGGAAACATTGAGCTTTCTCAGTCTCCTGCCTCCATCTCCAGTCCTGGGATTAGAGGTGTATATCACTGCACTTGGTTTATATGTGCTTGAGACTGAATCCAGGGGTGTGTGTATACTAGGCAAACACTCTACCACCGAGCCACACCCTGACTCTCTGACCTGTTTATTTCTGAACATAAAAATGGACCACACTAATTTTTTTCCCCACACACATCATTCCATAATTACTGCTATCTCTAGCCTGGTTGGCACTAGTGTGCCAGCATTATTACCCCCATGTAAAAACAACTATATTATCTACTGTGCTCATTGCCTACCGAGACTCTGGAGCTACTTAGAAACACAGGTCCACAAGCACAAGGGCATTGTCTCAGTTACTTTTCTATTGTTCTGAAAAGACACCATGGTCAAGGCAACTTATAAAAGAAAGCATTTAACTGGGGGGCTTGATTACAGTTTCAGAGGGTTAGAGACCATGGTCACCATGAAGCAGCAGGGCATGACATCACGGTGTGCCTCCATGGCTAGTTTTTTGCGTGGGTGCTGGGGATCTGGACTCAGGTACATAAGTTCATATAACTAGTTTACCAAACTCAGAGATGCCTCCTGGGTCTCACAAATCACAACTTTTTATTCCCTCGGGCTCTGTTTATGTTTTCAATCTGCCTAAGAGTATTCCAGTTCCCTTCCCACCCCATGTTCCAGGATGTCCTAGATATTCCAAGGAAATCAACTGATAAGTATGTATTTATTGAGCATCTAACACACAAGGGGACTAAACAGTGGAAGCCATACATGTTCCTGGCAATTCTGTCTGTAATTTTTAGAAGCCAGGTCTAAATAGGGAGGACACGGCACGATTAGAAGGAGGGGTTGTCTTGTATACAGACAGTCGGATGATGCACACTCAGTTCTTACGTTGTGAGTTACAAGTACCTTTGCGGCTGCGTGGGGGGAGGCTCCCTGGTCCAAAAGCAGAAGGGCCACTTTCTGATTATCGTAATGCGCCGCTACATGCAGTGGAGTTAGCCCGCTCTGAAAACACGTGCAGAGACAACAACCAGGGTCAAAAGTGTCTTAGTAGGAGATTCTTAGATTTAGGAAATAGGATTAGGCTGGGTGCGTCAATTTGCATTCAGGTCCGATTGTGTGTGGACCCGGCATTCATCTGATCCCAAATACTGTTCACCCTTCAGTATGGCATAGTTATCATCAGAATGGCTGGGTGTGTGTGTGTGTGTGTGTGTGTGTGTGTGTGTGTGTGTGTGTGTGTATGTGTGTGTGTATGGGGGGGGGGCAGGGCTGTATCAGCAAGTGCTGGTTTGTTATTGCGGCAGTGGCCTGGTACTGGGTGGCAGATGATGTCATACCTTCCCAGCGGCATCGGGAGACGCACTCTTCTGCAGCAGGAGATTTGCTACTTCAAGCTTTCCATATTTTGCAGCCACGTGGAGAGGAGTAAACCCCTTCTGAGGAGGGAAACGGAGAAACTTCATGAATGGAAGTGACACAGGGCGGGGCTTGGGGGCTGATGACTTGTTTTTGTAACTTGTTGAGTTACTTGTAGGTGTAAGGTCCCAGGTAGCACATAACAACGGAAGACTCTTCCGGTCCATAAGGACAAGCAGTCTACAGGAACCATGTGTGTCTAATCTGCAGCCTATGAGGTCATAGGTGTCTCAAGATAGCTGTGTTTGTGGCCTAACACAGTTGTAGACCACAGGGTTGTGGAACAGTGTCTAAAGACGAAGAGAATATTTTCCACTGTGCTAAAACCAAACCACACAGGTCATTTGTTTGGGTACTAATCGGCCGTCTCCCCAGGATGACACTGATAAACTGGATCTGCAAATTATTCCAGTGCTATTTGGGGGTGTCGTGCTGTGGGAAGAACGGCCTACATGGGCCCCACTGTAGGCCCATGTTGGTGTGCTTGGGAAACCCCATTGTACATCTGGACCCTCTGTGGGCACACGTCAACAGAGGCCAGGTCCCTTTCCCCCTTCGCCCGCTTCCCCACAATACCTTGAGCACGCTCCTGCCTCCAGGGACAGTTAGAATCCCTTTCACCTTTGCTCCCTGATTTGAACAAATTGGATACTTAGAGCTCCTGGCTGTTTCCCCATGATTTCAGAGCCTGCAGGGATCTAGGTATCAACAAGCCAGTCAACACACAACATTAGAGAAGGTCCCAGGCTTTCATAAGGGATTGGAACCTGACCAATATATATCATCTCAGAAGACTACTGCTGACTAGAGCCAGTGGCAATTGGGAGGGAGGAAGGCGGGGGGCGGGGGTACCCTGTGACCCCCATCACCGATTATTCTGTTTCACATTCTAAATTATAACCATGAACTTGTGACTTGACTCTCCTAAACAGCCCAAGAAATCATGGGAGAAGAACTTTAGGACAGTCACTACTTATTCAGGTATTTTTTTCTCTAAGTATCTATAACCATTTAAAAAAATCAATTATATACTAGTCCTTCTTATCCATAGCCAGAAAAGCGATTCCAGCACTCATCCCCCTCCTCCCAGGACATACCATGGATCAATTTGTATTGGTATTACACTTGTTATGCTACAGAGTTCTCTTAAAAATTAGATAAACAAACAAACCAACCAATTTTGCATTCCATGTGCACATTATAGCCATGAGAGGATATTTATTACTTGAAGACACCAGAGATGAATCAATCAAAATGTAGAGTCAAACAACTCTAATGAAAGAAATCAGCAGGCGTGTTTCAAACTGCCGTTGAAGCCTTTCAAGTGATTTGCAAAAAAAAAAAAAAAAAAAAAAAAAAAAAATATATATATATATATATATATATATATGATTCTAGATGCCATTTAGATAGCATTAGATGGTGACATACTGAGAAGCTTAAGACCAAAAGAAAACTCCTCAAGTAGAAATAGCTACTTCCCTGCTGAGCATGGCTTTGCTAGATGCAGAACGACAGCCTCTTAACCCATCACTGTGTGGGAGACTCTAAGAAGGGTGTGCTTCAGGAGCCGGGTTCACATACCTTTGTCGTTATGGATAAAGACGCCCCATGATCCAGAAGGAACGCAGCTACATCCTCATGGCCCTCTCGGGCCGAAAGGTGAAGGGGGGTGTATCCAGAAGTTGTTGCTGCATTGGGAGATGCTCCTTGTTGCAACAGTTGCTGCACTATATCAGCCTTCCCCAGGCGGGCTGAAATGTGGAGTGGGGTTTGGTCATCCTAAAGGCAAGGTAGAAACATAAGGCTTGTGAGCTTCCAAGGCAATGGTGCCATATGAAAAATGCCAGAGACATTAGCTGCCCCGTGTCTGAGGTATGGGAAACTCTAATTCAATGCTAAAGGGAACTTCAGTCCTCTTTTTTCTACAAGGTTTGGAAATGTGAGGATGGAAGATTTTTTTTTTTTCTTGTAGAGACAGGGTTTCTCTGTGTATTCCGTGCTGTCCTGGACTCACTTTGTAGACTAGGCTAGCCTTGAACTGACAGAGATCCAGACCCCTGGACTCTTGTGGCTCACACCTAGTTGTGTGAGAATATGAAAGGCAGTTCTGCTTGTACCTTATCTCGTCAGCAACCGCCACAGGGCATCAGTTTTAATCTGTAGTGAGTCTTTTGGGGGCATGGTTGAAGTGGAGTAGGGGTGGCGAGAATAAATCAGAGTGAACCTCACATGCCCCAGAGTTATGTTTACTTCTACAAGCCATCTCAATATGGTGCCACCTCCTCCCACAGTCAAAAGTTAAGGAGAGCCATGAAGGGGTCCTGCTTCTGGGGTTTGCCACACTTTGTATCTTGGCCACAAGGGTTGCATTTGGCTACAATGGATAGCTAACTTATTACAGTTTTACCCAAAGTAATGACACATGCATTGAGTCCCTACCCTTCAGGGAGCTTGAGACAAGTGGGAGAGCCACCCTTCCTAATCTGACAGTTAGGTGCCCCCCAAAAATGCCCCATGCCATTCCCTCCAAGTAAATACCCACTAAAATCTGTCAGTTTCTTTAGGCACTTCTGATAGGAGAGGCAGAGAGATGGGTAGAGCAGAATATGGGTACTTCTGGACATGAAGGTCGAGATCAAGGTCAGAGAGGTTACGCAACCAGTAGGAAGCAGGGGAAGAGTACTGTGGATTGGCTGTGACGTGTCCCCAGCAGTCTCACGTGTTTGAGCACTTGCTCCTTGGCTGCTGGCACTGTCTGGGAAGGCTGTGGAACCTTGAGGGACTATAGCCTCACTGTGGGGGAAGTGGGCCACTGAGGTTGGTCCCTGAGGTTTGATAGCCCAGCCCTGCGACCTCTTGCCGCCATGCTGTATCTTTTCCATCAATAAGGAATAACACCCTTGAACCATAAGTTAGAAAGATATTGCTCATTCCAGTTGCTTCTTTTTAGGCACTTGGGTGTATCAGTGACAAAAGTAACTGATATAAGCAATAACAGGGGACACCAAGATGCAGTGACCAGCAGGAGGAATCGGAAGGTTCACAGCCCTCTGTCATGGCTGCCTCAAACCTACAACTTCACCGCTACCTGTTTTTCAGGCTCTGTTTGAAGTATCCCACCCATATTAACTAAGACATCTTTACAGAAGTCATGTCCCTCTGTTTTGTTTGAGAACTCTTTGACTGTGGGTCACATCTCCATATGAGGCTCCTACCTCAACAAGAGATCACGGGCCCATAGCAACCAAAAATTAATTTAAAACCACAGGCATATGAGGGGCTCTGTCAGTGCTCGCTAGCATCCATTTTAGAGCCTCATTGCATCTTTGATTCTGAATATGAAACAGGAAAACTTTGCACTGCGTATGCGACCTCGCCAGTCAACACCAACAAATGCTGCTTATATACCCAGCTGAGTCCACACTATTGTATGATATGAACCACAGTGTTTTTCACCACGCATACAATGTTTCCTGCTCTTTCAGAAACATCATAGTTTAATTACTGAAAACAATTTTAATTTAATTTTAATATTTTCCTATTGACATTCCTAAGTATCTATGGATTGGAATGTGGCGGAGTGTTGGTTTTAAAATTACTGTTTGAGTTGTTGACTTGAGTTTCATAAACAATTACTAACTGAATTTTGGCTCAATTAGGATAGGATTTCTAACGATTTCTGAAATGGTCCTTCACATTTTTAGCATGTATTTATGCAAAGCAGCAGTCTCAGCAATGGCAATTATGAAACCAAAGTGTGGATGAACTCTGAAAAACTTTGAAGATGTTCTATATCCTGGAGTATCAATTATTCAGGTAAGATTTAATTCTTTATGAAAAAAAAACAAATTAGCATGTCCATCATTAGTATGCAGATTTGTTTTCACCTTTAATGAATGCTAAGGGTCTATGTATGTCACAGTGTTGACTTAAAGTATATTTATGATCTATCGTTAGTAGATACTGAATTTGTGTTGTGTCCTGCTTTATATACCTATATACTAGGATGACAAGTAGCAACTTTAAAAAAGTTCTGTCCTAGAAAAGGAAATACAGCATAGAAACATCAATTAACATGCCCAATGTAACTCAGCTGCTTCAACGGTGGATCAAGATTCAATGTCAGGCAGTCAGCTGAAGAGATCAGTCTCAGCCAATCATACCTCCTTCATGACATTCAAAGCATGAATGTCATCTTCAGCACCAGCTAGATATGCTGTTTGTTTGTAATCAGAACCACTCATGTTAGGCTCTTTCTGACAGTAATAGGATAATGCCCCTATGGTTATTCCATTTTACTAAGTTAGGGGCATAGCTACAATCTTCTAGACCAGGGTCTGCAAGCTTCACGATCCACTTTAGAATCTTGAAGGATCCTGCCACTCAAGGGAAATAAAAAAAGTTAAGAAATTATTGAGCTGGGTGTGGTAGCTCAGCCTCCAGAATGCTTGGACTTCTGGTATGAGCCAGTTTGTCACAGCCCTCATCTGAGTCTGTGGCATTATGGTTTCATGTTTTATAGAAGGGAAGGAGAACCACATCCTCTTTCCTTTTTAGGCTTTGCCAGGTGACAGACTTAAGTCAATCCTAAATTCAGTCTCATGTTTATAGGTTTTGTTTGTTCTAGAAACTTCCTTCCCATCTCAGTATGAAGAGCTCTTGACCTGCCTAGATCTGGTTTCCAACCTGTTAGGGCTTGCCAACATGCCCAGGGCAGTTCCTTATTCTACCATAACTGTGCTACACAGCTGAATGGATATGACAGCAGAGGATTTTTATATGAGGCTTGGGTAGAAACCTTCATCACTGGAAAGTCTTATTAATAAAAGCCTGTTTTTTTTTCTGTATCTTTTTTTTTATTTTATTTATTTTATGCATATGAGTGCTCTATCTGCATGTACACCTGCATTCCAGAAGAGGGCACCAGATCACATTGTGGATGGTTGTGAGCCACCATGTGGTTGCTGGGAATTGAACTCAGGACCTTTGGAAGAGCACTAGGCAGTGCTCTTAACCGCTGAGCCATCTCTCCAGCCCCAAAAGCCTGTTTTTAAGAGACAGTAAGCATTCCCCTAAAGGCTTACTGAACCCCAGGCTTCAGCCTCCGTTTCAGCTGTAAGGTCCCGCATCTTGCCCTTACCTTAGCTTTTGCTTCTACCTGAGCTCCGTCTTGCACCAGATACCGCACCACTTCCGCTTGGCCCGACCGAGCAGCCATGTGCAACGCTGTTTCTCCTCTCTGGGGAGGGAGCATAAGGCAAAGTTAATTAATGGCAACTCTCAAAACAGCTGGCACGCTTTGTTGGCAGGAAGTTATGGTGACTGTTTTTTAAGCAGCAGCACCAAAAAAAGTGCCCCTGAGCACTTCGCTGCTAGAAATATAGGAAAATGAACACATAAAAATTCTCCTAGAAACCTGACCCCGGGTGGCAAGGACACGGTGTAACCCTGAGGAACTCAGCCATTGACGCTATGATACCACAGCTCAGGAATTGAAAGGGTACCAATGATCCCAGGGTGGAGAATAGGCATAAATGAGGAAGCGGGGCAGATGATCAAGCTCAAGGGGAGAGCCCCACACCTGCGTAACCTGCACTTGCACATTACTGTTGCAATCTATGATGGATGCAAAGCTCACCATGCCACACCGCCCTATTTTCAGAGAACTGGCAGTCGAGATCAGTGTTAATTTACCAGTCCTTAAATACTGGCTAAGAAATCGGGATTAAGCATGAACACTGCACAGGGACACCAAAACCACACTGAGAGTCAGATGTGTCCCACCTCCAGTGACCTAGATAGATCAGATCCCATTTCTTGGTACCATCGTGAGGGGCATTGGTCCACCTCTACCTTATTCTTGCACCCAGTAGTCTCTAACTCAGATTACTCATTCATTCATTCATTCATTCAACAAAAAATGACAACATGACAAGGAGCATACATTGAGATATAAACATAATAAAAACCAAATACATTTGCTTGCACAAGCTAAGTCCACATTGAAGTGACTTATAAAATAAGCTTTTCCCCAAAGGCCATCTATCTCAATGGACAGACAGGAAGGTGGCCTCATGGGAGACATGCCGTGTGCTCACTGGAAAGGAGTTTAAGATGTTGTTGGATTTATTAAATACTGTTTTTTATGAGGGGAGAAAAAGTCTGGCTTTTAACCCTACCCAAGTGAGTGTGCAAGACCTCATGTCACACCACCTCTGTAATGAATATTGCTTATCTTCAATTCTTTGTTGCTTGCTAGTTAAATGGTCAGTCTTATGCTTGTGGTCCATTGTACTAAAAGGCTGATGTCAAATTTGAAAGACTGTAAAATAACGTTGGATGGTACAGTATGCTCAGGGTGAGCAGCTCCTGCTCAGGGAAGTACTCTAATTCATCTCATGGGTTTGATGTTGACTCTCAGCGTGGGGAAACTTTGCCTGGTAATTTGCTCACTTATGGGTTTGCTACAACACGATAGAATGCTCTTAAAGTGGATGCCTTTGATGTTAAGTGAAAGTACTTCTTCACATACGTGATGGCACTGTGGGAATCACACCCTCAAAATGCAGTACTTTTCGACAGGCTGTGTCAGAGAACCCCACAACACTGCATGTCCATTCCAGTATGTACTAGTGATACTCTTGCATTGTTAAGGGGCATGTTCCTTCAATTTTTATCACCTTTAGCCAACTGGCTACAGGAGACAGGATCTTGCTTTTAAAGAAAAGGGAACCAAAGACATTCTCAAACTCTATATCTTAAGTAATAAAATTATATAGTAATTAGCTTACTTATAGTCAATATGTAAGGACAGAAAGGCCACATTTTCCAGCATCTTAAAAACTCACAACTGATCTGCCTTGGTAAGGGTACTTACCACATTGGTTGTGTTTGGGGAGGCTCCATGGTGCATTAACTGTGACACGATGTTTACATGTCCCATGAAGGCAGCAACATGGATTGGGGTAAGGCCCGACTAAAGGGGAAGGAAGAAAATGCTGTTGGGTTATCACTCAGAGGCTGGATTATGTACTTGCCTGTCTGTCTGCCTGCTTCCAGCCATCTACTTGTACACCCACCTATATGCCCATCCATCCACCCACCCACCCATCCATTCATCCATCCATCCATCCATCCATCCATCCACCCACTCACCCACAATCCGTATCCATCTTAACCAGCTCAGGAATCAAATAAAAGGACATCAAGATATTCACCATTATGTCACTGATTCTATGAGGTGACTATACTAACACTATTGTCACTTCCCCAAAGTAAGATCTCCTGTTTAACCAGATATATTTATCCCTCTCAGGTATCTGAGGTGGTTGAAGAATAGATAGCTAAAGTCTCATAGTTAAATCTGGAGTTGTTTAGGAATTAAGAGGGTGTTCTGGATCTAAGAAGATGTTTTTAAAATTGTGATGCAAGTTAGGACGAAAGCTGAGTTGGATATAGAACTTTAAACTCATGGAGCTGGTTAGATAGTAGAATGATAAAGTCAGGTGTCAAATACGTATGGACAGGACATTGGGAATGTATGCTAAGCCCTATAACTCTCATAATTGTGGCCTAATTATTTCTGTTGTTTTGTATTGTATTTATTATTATAAGAGAAAGAGGCATTTGTTGGACAGAAAGGGGGAGCTGGTGGGGGGGTAAGATATACCTTAAACTTAAAAAAAGGAAGGGGATGGGGGGTCGAGGGGGAAGAGGGTGGGAGGGTGGGACTGAAGGGGGAGGTAGGGAGGGGATTGCGATTGAGATGTAGCTTGAAGAAATAAAAAATAAATTAAAACAGACTTATCATCTCTATTAAAGAAAGAAACATCTATTTTATACTTTTGATAGAGCCTTAAGAAAAAGTTGGGAGAGAAAAAGTTTATTTTTCCCTTACTATGGAACTTTTCTTATCCATAGGTGTGCTTGTATGTGGGGTACGATAACATACACGTTAGTAAAATGTTGGCAACTAATTCAAATACTATTCTGGACTTAGAATTCACATGAACTCTGAGTGAATGGAGCCTATGATGCATGAAGTAGTCAATGCAAACCATCCTTTAATAAAGAGAAAACCAACATTAGGCATTCTGGTCCTTCAATATGCTAACTCCACAAGGATTGTAGATGAATGAAATATATATATATATATATATTTTTTTTTTTGGTTTTTCGAGACAGGGTTTCTCTGTATAACAGCTCTGGCTGTCCTAGACTCACTTTGTAGTGAATGAAATATATTTAAGGCATATTGAGAGCAAGACCATGTTTGCTTCAAGCCTTATGTACATGTACACAGCTCCTTCCCTGAACTCTATGAACTGCATGATTCAAGGATATTTTATACTGAATATGTCCATGGATAAGATGTATAAATAGAGAAGTCAAAAAGATAATTACAGTCTCAAGGCAAGAATCAGGTGGAGGAGTTCAATTTCCTTATATCACTCACATAACCTTTTTGAATTTTTAATTTTCAGAATTTAATTAGCTTACAACATGACCTGATAAAAATAATAAGAATAGAAAAAAATCAACCTTGATTTTTAAAGAGAGAGCAAGGTATAGTTAATCTCTATAGAAATTTGAGATATATCAAAAAACTGTATGGCAGGGCTAGTTCTGAAGCTCACTGGTAGTGTATTGGCTAGCATGGGTAAGGCTGAAAGTTCATCTCATAAATATATATATATTATATAAATATAAAATATATGTTTATATAATATATATAATTAATATACATATGACATTTATATGTCCATCCATCATCTATATATTATACCCATCCATATATATTATATATTTATATATTTATATACATTATATATAAGTAAAATAAAAATAAAAATGTAAATATATGTGTGTTATATAAATACTATGTCAATATAATTATAAAAACAGAAAAAAAGTGTTTTGATAATATATAATTAATATAAATATATAGTAAATATTAATCTAGCTATCTAATAAGTTGAACCTACAACCCTAACCATGCTAGGCAATACTTTACCACTGTGCTTCAGAAATAGCCCTGTCCTATACATACATATATATATATATATATATATATATATATATGCATAGGACATATCCATATATACGCTATATATGTATGTAACATACACATTATTATGTATATATATACACAGTACAAATATACATATTCATATATACACAAGAAGAATTCTATCCATAAAGCTAAAGTAAATGATGGAAGAAGAGAAAGTCTGCCTGCCAGCCTCCAGAAAGTGAAGACTGAAGCAAAGGAGGACACAGGAGGTTTTATTATGGTTTGTCACCCTTTTCTGGCAACATGGAGTCAGGTGTCAGGGAACTAACTGCCCTTTCAAGTTCTCAGGGAGCTGGAGTCTGGTAGAGGCTTCTCAGCACTGGCAAGCAACTCCAGACACTTACACAACTTCAACCCAACCTTTGTCCCAGAGTCAGTTCTGACCTCTAAAGGGTTTCCCTGGGCTGAGATACAATCACTGTTCAGTGTAAAAAACACCAGGGTACCCAACACTCAGGCACAAGTCTCCTGAAAGGGCAGACATGCATTGGTACTTTGGTATTTCTAACCACTGTGTTTTCGGTATTTCTAACCACTGTGTTTCGAGAATTTCGAAGTGTTTCCAGGAAAGAAAAAAAAAAAAGCCACATGCCATCAATAGGTACAGGAGTTTCTGTGTCCAGTATCAAGCATTCAACAAGAGTTCCTGAACTGTGGGCATGTGAGGACAGGAAGGCTTGGTCTGTGGGTTCTGGGGTCACATGGGAGTCACGGGCTCTACAGAGCAAATCCAGACAGCCCAAGCTACAAAGAGAAACCCTGTCTCAATAAGGATAGACATATCCACATAGAAATTAAATCTCCAAAAAAAAGGGGGAGAAAAGGAAAGAAGAAATATATAAATGCATACCTTTGTTCCCAAAACATGGGAGGCAAAGACAGAGACAGATTTGTTCCCTTTGAGTTTGAGGCCAACCTAATCTACAAAAAGCCAGAACAACACAGAATAAACCTGTTTTAATCAATTAATAAATTTATGCCAACTGTGGAGGAGAATAATTCCTGTGTCCCAATTCAGCAGGAAACAGTTTTAAGAGAGCGACATCCCATTCCCAAAAGTGGGGTGGATGATAGATGTTGTTTAGGGGGAATGGTTACAAATTGTTAAATGGTCTTGTTAAGAAAGATATAGGAGATTAGATTCAAGGACTTTTCTATTTCTTTTTCTTTTCAAGTCTTTTCCCTCTATATAAGAGAGAAAGATGGATAGAGAAAAGAAAAAGAGGGGGGATATATGTATATAATATAGAAATGATAAGATATATGGATAGATTATTGAATCTGCTCCGAAACTCAAATCTTGTTATTCTTTAAATAAGGTTATCTTTTGATACACTGGTATTGAATTTTGTATATTGATACAAAAATAAGGTTATCTTTTGATACATTGGTATAGAATTTTATATTTAGACACATATTATGTATATTTCAACTTATGAAAGGTATTGTGCCAAATCATTTAAAAGTACAGGTTAACTTCTGATCCTTTTACGGTTGCTTTGCAATCTATTTAGGAGTCTGGATAATACAAGTTGACTGGCCAGTTGAGCTTCTGGTCATGTCAAACACTAGTCTTAATTTATCACAAAACAGACTTAATATGTTAAACAGATAGTAAATAGTTAAAAATATACAGTTTGTTCATAGATAGAAGATAGATAGATTTATAAATAAATCAATAGATGTCTTCAAAACCCTCAGAAGCATACAGAAAATGGCATTTAAAGATTTTTTATTATTTTAAGAATTGTTTGACTTAAGACAGTCAGCTCCTGACAGCTCCCATTTGACTTGGAAGAAGACAATGAGCATCAAAAAGAAATCTCCCATCAGGAGATAATTCATCAAAAAGAAATCTCCCATCAGGAGATAATTCTTATTGGGCAAAAATGCCCCTGCTCTCTCAACAGACTATATATAGCCCAAAGATGGTCCAGAGCTTAAATGCAGGTAACTCGATGTCCTAATTCTGCAGAGACAGAATGGGAAAATCCTTCTTATTTCCTGCTGCACAATTTAGTCTGTGAAAAATGCTTGGCCAGAAGGCTGAAGATGATGCTCCAACGGTATCAAGAGATATTTGGGACTGTCTAGGCAGAAAACTGTCATTTTTTCTTTTTGGAAGCTGCTCTCCTATGCTTCCTACTCACTCAATAACTTTATCCCTTCTTATGTCTTTGATGGGGTTGAAGGCATAATAGTTATAAAATTTCAATTGAACTTGAGTTGTTTAGGATTTAAAAGGATATTTTCAAGTCTATATTTAGGTTTATAAATATTGGATATGATGGAAATTATTTAGGTTCAGAACTTTAGATACATCAAGATAGATAGATGATTTTTTTCTTTTTCAAGATTGCCTGATACAAATAGGCTAAATACCATGTGTGTAACTTTTATATATGTTTTCTTGATTGTTTCGTATTTGTTCTTATTGCTTTTACTATATGAGTTAAAAAATTTAGCCTTTTTATTAGACAAAAGGAGGGAATTGTTGGGGTAGTGTTAAGCATTCTAAATGTTAATTAATTGGTCCTGTTTGCTGTCTGTTCCTTAATTGACTCTGATTGGTTAAATAAAATGCCGAGGTCTGAGATTGGGCAAAGACAGAGAAAGGTGGGACTTCCTGAGATTAGAACAGGAAGCCTGCACTTTAGACAGAGATTTAAAGCATTCCAGCCAGGAGCAGCAGGAAAGAGGATGCACACCATGGGTTAGAAAAAAGAACCTCATTCCACGTGGCCAGGAACATCGTCATAGCATGGAGAATGGCAGTCCAAGGGGACGTATGCATATATGGGGTCATATTTGGGTAGTAGAATTATGAGCTAGCTTAGATGGGCTAGGATTGCACAATTCAGGCCAAGGCTTGTTAAAATCCACGTGGTGTCTGTGTGTGCTCATTAATAATGGTGGGTTTAGAATTAACAGCTGCCGAGCCAATTGAATATAATATAAATACTGGTAAACAATTTAATTAATTATTTCTACAAATGGCACCCAACGTAATTTAATTAAAAATTTTTTTACAGGGTCATAGATGTGACAACTGGATAGGAGCATGGATAGAAATATGTGCATATCTGCCCCACGGAAAGCACCCAGAGATGGATGGCAGTAAGGGCAGATTTCCTGGGAGAGGTGGTCCTGATACGTAGAACCAGCCTGGCAAATGAGTGCAACACAAAAACCCCCCCCCCCCCCGCACACATGCACGCGTTCTAAGAGAAGAGCCAGGGCTAGTATTTGCAGACAGAGTTCCTGGAGTCCGGAAGGTGGAGAGGTAGAGTGGGGTAGGGGGATTCTGGAGAGTGCAACACACACCTGCCTGCTATGTAGAGACCCCGTCCTGACTTACAAGGATGGATTCTCTCAGTGGGTTCAGAGCAAAGACACACAGGACTTTCCTGCTCCTAACCACAGCACTCCCATACTTCATCTACTGCAAACCTCCATACAGAGGTATACTCCCTCAAAGCCCATGAACAGGTTTCTCAGCCTTTCAGCCAGACACCCGAGGCTGAGTGGCACAGCCAGCCTCTACGCAAGAGATGACAGCATGACAATGAGATATGCCTTAGGAACAAACTGGCCTCTGCCAGAGACACAGTGCATGTAAGATTTATTTCAGGTCCCCTTTCAACAGTGGAGCCCACACTGTGACTGTGTGTTCTGAGCAGTATTTCTGTCCTGGGGTATATCTGCATCCAGTTACTTGCCCACTCACTCATACCTGTGTCCGTTCCTCCTAAATCTTGAGAGCCCTTTCAGGGAAGGGTGAAGGATGTGGCTGTGACAATAACATAAGCAGACCCAGCTGCATCCTTGCAGGGAAACCCTCGACTACTGAAACTATGCTCTCCTGTCCCTTGAGTCTTGAAAGTACCCTCCTCTCACCTCGGTTACAGCTTGTATAGATGCACCATGCTTCAACAGGAGCTCCATTACTCTGATCCGGTTCTTTTTGCAAGCGATATGGAGAGGGGTGAAGCCATTCTGTAAGGGACAAACATATATATATATATATCTACTTAAGCCCATTTGATGGAAGTCAGTTCCACTGTGTGTGGAAAAGACATCTAGGACAACGAGGTGCTGTACAGAGTTCAAAACCATAAGAGGTTAGACACATGACTCTCCTTTCATGGAAGGAAAAGGAGTTCCCAGACTGTAAATTCCTGGTATGGAAAGGCAAAACGTGCATACACTCTTTTTATTTTATTTTGGAGTTTGTTGTTCCACACGATTTAAAAAAAAAAAATCTCATTTTGATTTTTGACTCAAGAGTCTCATTATGTAAGGCCAAGCTGGACTCAGACATGCACCTTCTGATTTTTTACATTCTAAAATTATTATTTTATGTGTATGGGTGCTGCAATTATATCTGTGCATCAGGTGCACACAATGCCCTGTGGAGACCAGATCTCCTAGAACTAAAGTTACAGTTGTAAGCTGCTGTGTGGGTACTGGGAATTGAACCTGAGTCCTCTAGAAGAGCAGCCAGTGTTCTTAATCACTGAGCCATCTTTCCAGCCCTCGTACTTTTTCATTCTGATGGTTGGGACTACAGGAACATGCCAGGACACTAGCTAATGCCCTTTTTTTTTGGAGGGGGTCATGCTCTAAATACTTGTGTCACCACTGACCTGCCCGACCCCACTCCAGCCAATTAGTCCTTCATACTGTCCTTAATTGACTTACTATAACTCAAGTGCCCACTCTCCTCTTGTCTCTGGGGAACTCTGTACAAGAAACACAGCCTTATGAATCACTGCTGCCTAGATTTATAAATGCAGAACATCAAAATCATAAATCCTGGGAGGATGGATTTTTCTTTGAGAGAGATATTAGTGTCCTGCCTCCTACCTGGATTCCCAGGTGCTGGATCAGAAGTTGAGCCTTTTGAGAGTCAGTAGTAAGGGACCAGAGTACATTCACAGAACCCTTTCCATTCCTCTATTTAGTTACAGAGCTAATGTTCTCTTCTGCCTCACTTCAAATAAAAAAACAGCCAGGAAAAACAACAACATAAAGAACATGTGTAAGCTTGTTTGTATAGCTAACCTTGCCAGTGCCTGATCAGACTTGTCCCCTGTGTGACAGGACATTTGTCTTTACAAGCCCTTGAGAGTTTCATTTGTTCTGTGGCTTTAAGACTCAAGCACAAGATGGGGCAGTGATGGTACACACCTTTAATCCCAGCAGAGGCAGGAGAATCTCTGAGTTCGAGGCCAGCCTGGTCTACACAGTGAATTCCAGGACAGAGAAATCCTGTCTCGAAAAACCAAAACTCAAGCATGAGCCTAATCTAAAGACAAGGCTCTTAGATGATGCAATAGCATTTAACTCATTTGCTCAAATGTTTAATCTCATAAAAGTATTGACTTTTAACAAATTACCCACCAAACTGTTCTCAGCCCAACAGCTGAGACTCGGCTGCCTAATTGAGCTGTCGGTAGGGAATTGTACAACACCAAGGTCCACCACACAGACTGAGTTCAAAGCCATAGCAGGTGTCTCCAAGGAGGCTCCTGGAACCCATTTCTCTGGCTATAGTTCATCCCAGCGTAACTGTCTACAGTGCCCTTCTGTTGGGAAAACTTGAGTCATAGGAAAATGAAAGTTAAGCTCACACCCTGCTTTAAGGCCTTTTTTTTTCCTCTCTCCTATGGAAAATGAGTGAGTCATGGTCACTCAGCTCCCCCCCCCCCCCCTTCTCAGAAGGCAGAGGCTTTTGATACACTGGGCAGGTCAACAGCTTCTAAAATACTTTTTTTTTTTTGATGGAAGCTGTTTGGCTGACAGTGACAAAGGAGCTACTTGCCTGCTGTGTATGGAATTGCAATTTCCCTGCCTATTACTGAAGGGATCTGAAGGCAGAGGCATGCACAATGGCTCTGAAGGGCAAGGTCACAATGCAGCTTTGGAGGGAAGCAGATGCCCGCTGGGAAGGGATGGTTGGATGCAGTCCTCATGTCAAAATTACTAGTAAATTAATGTTTTCCCTAAAATTGGGCATGTTTGTTCTTTCGCAATGCTTAGACTCAATGAGATATAAGCACCTTACTAAGGATTATTTATTTTAACAATAGCAAACATTGTCTTATCAAGAAAACCAAAGGTTAACATTATTTCAGCTCCCAGATTCTTAGACAATATTATTATTTTTAAGTCAGAATCTCACGGCGTAGCTCTGGCTGGCCTGGGACGATTATGTAGACCTGGCTGACCTTGAACTCAGAGCTCTCCTGCATCTGGAGAAGTATATATATATATATATATATATATATATATATATATATATGTTTTCTTTCTGAAACAAAGTCTCATTCTGTTGATCAGGCTGGTTTTGAACTCACAGTAATCCTCCTGGCTCAGCCTTAAAAGCACTGGGGTAAGTAAGAGGTTTAAGCCGTCTTGCCTAGTTTGCTTCAAGATTTTACGTATCAGAAATAAAGAAACAACAAAACCCCTCAAGTGTCTAATCTGAGGAATAGTAACAATACTGCAGTATTGAATGAAGCTGGTCAAGTCTCCCTAACTGTGTAGTGTCAGGCTCATGTAAGAGGAACAAGAGCAAGACCCTGAAGAATGAGCCATTTTTCTTTGTCAGCTTTGTTCCTGTCAGCGCAGGAGGCTTTGTACACTCCCAAGGACATTTGCAAAGATTAACAAAGTACACGAATTTAATGGACACTCTATCTTTATCACTGGAAGAGCAATTCCTCCACCCGCATGGTGCCATATGCTGTCAGCCAGGAGCTGGCTCTGGGTTGGACGGCAGGACAGCTCACCAGGGCTTTGGCGTTGGGGTTGGCTTTCTTATCCAAAAGAACCTTGGCGACTTTGTAATGGCCGCAGTGGGCCGCCACATGGAGGGCAGTCAGGTAGTCGTTGGTGACATCGTCCACAGGCACGTTGTGCTGGAGGAGGAGTTGGACGCAGTTTAAATGATCTCCTTGTGTGGCCATATGCAACGGAGACAGTCCATTCTGGAACACATAAGGAAAAGAGGACTCATTGGTTTGCCTTTTTAACTCAAATAAACCAAATACAGAGCAAGCATAAAGGTGTTAAAAACTCTAATTTTTTCTTTGGAAATACCTCATGTTTTTAAAAGAGTGTTGAGAATCATGTTGAACAGTTGCTTTAAAAGCAAAACTTAACTTTTCCGTGTCAAAGAAAAACAACCTATCAAGGGTAATCTCTTTCCCTAGTTTAAAACTTATATGATTTGTAAAAGGGGCCAGAATTTATTATATTCTTAATAGGATTTCTTATCATTTAAAACTACAAGAAAAAAAAAGAGCAGATTAGTAACCACTGGACTGTTCCTGATTTTGCCCTTGCAGATGACTAGAAAAGCACAGAGTTGCAGATACAAAACTGTACTGGCATCATTTCATCTTTCCTGAAATCTGGTGCCCCTGTGTGTCAGTGATGAGTAAAAGGAAGCTACTGACCATCGGCCCAGTAATGTGACCCCAGCTTAAATAAATCATCCCGGCTTAATAAGATTCATGTACAGTGTGAAGACACTGAAGATTTATCTCAGGATCTCAGAGAAGACATGAAAATAGGAGACTGGAGGTTCGATCCACAGCACTGAAGGGAAAATGTTTGGAATGATCTTCCTTCTTCAATGAATGTTTTTCAAAGAAAGTAAATCAGGTCAGGTCAATGTTACAACAAGGAGGCCTAAAATTACTGATGATATAATTTAGCATATTAAGTAAGCCGAATAAACCCTTTCATCTCGAATAACTATGAATTCCATTTTCAAAAAAGTAGTCATAAATAGTTTTTAAAGACCTGGTAGGCATGCATGGGGAACCCTGCACACCCGAATTCTCCGAGACCGGATATTCCCTCTGCATTTATTGCAGCTTGACACAAAAAGTTCCAACACAAAGTCGTGTGAAATCATGTAGCCATCCCCACCAGCACTGATGGTCATATATTTTAGGGATTTATGCCATTTAAAGACAAGAAATTTATGACAGTATTTCCCCTACTGTTAGAAGACAGTTCTAGATAAAAATGGGTGAGAGCTCAACAAACATTGATATGAACTGAAGTTCTTGGGCAGCCATTGGGGAACTGGGATGTTCTGGCCTAACGTATTCCCCTCCATCATTCTGAACCAAAGCAGACATTAAGGGTGTCACCAAGGGCTGGGACATTTCCCATCTTACACTGCCACCCACAGGTATCTGTTCTCTCTGTTCTGCCAAATCCTCCTTTGTTTTATGTTTTCCTGTAGACTGAGAGCAAGGGCAGAGTAAACAAATCTGAGAGAACACGTGACTTACTGGAGGCAGTAAGTGGGGGAGCAGTGTCAGAAACAGAAAGAGGGCTCTATTCTAAGGAGGCTTAGCCATCAATCTGACTTGCCTAACACACCTACAGCCTCCTGGGTAGGAAGTCTCAACTGTAGGAGTGCCCAAATCAGATCAGCCTGTGGGCATGTCTACAGGGGATGGTATTGATTGGCAACTGCCATAGGAAGGCCTAACCCACTGTGGGTGGCGCCATTCTCTGGGCAGGTGGCCTGAGAGGTATGAAGAAGCTAGGTTAGTACAGACTGTGGTAGGAGTTAGTAAAAGACAGCTTAGATTAGCATCTAGTGACAATAGAGAACTTGGAGTCTCTTCACTTGTTGATATGGGTGGAGCCAGCTATGGCCAGACAATATACCATTAAAAGGCATTGCTAAGAAACCTTGCAAGCCACGCAGATAACGTCATTAACCATGAGAAGCAACTGGGAATCTTGAAAGAAGCTCCTTCGAACATCATGAGATGGGACTGCCCCTTCACAGGGGTGTCACTTTGAGAAAGCCCTCGAAAACATTTGGTAGCCACGGCAACAAGAATGCCGGAAGCCACTCCACCAATCATCACGACATGCAAAGATATTTAAGTCAAGATCTGCCGTCTCGCATTTGCTCTTTGCCTTCACCCGCCAAGAAGCTACTGAAGTCTCGTGCTCCTCTCTACACAGCAAGGTACGCAAAGTGTATGGGACAAGTGGAGTCCCGAAGTCTTTTGGAAAATTATAAAAGACTGCCCTCCATTGGCAGTCTGAACAGACTGACTTTGTAAACTGGTCACAACTTTGAGGTGAAGGTAGACTGGGCTTGCAAAGTGGCAAAATAATGCCCAACAAATGTTGAGATTAAACGACCTGGAGTAATGCACAGAATAATGATATACGGACAGAAAAACTAACCCATTGTCATGGGGGGGGACATCAAGAATGGAGACAGAAAGGTCATGTGGCCTGTGGAAAGGGCTCACACTGCATATGGTACAAGTATGGCTTCAGGAGTGATAGGCTTTCTTAGCTCAGCGACATAAAAGGCTTAAAGGACTGGGCAGATTGACTTAAACAAGGCATGCATTGATCTAGTTACTTCTCTCAGCACATTTTAACTAGTGTCTTCGTAAGTGCTGTATACTGATCTAGGTACCCAGGAGCACTGGGCTGAGGAAGGCAACATTCTGGCTTTCATTCTACCAAAGAAATCCAGGCAGCAAGCAAGTACCAGTGGCAGCAGAGAGGTTCTTTCTAAACGGTGTAAGGAACGCCAATGGGGAAGGAGCCCTGCTCAGATGACTTAAAGGCATGGTGAGCAGAGGTAGGGCAGACAGTCAAAAAGGTCTATTTGGTGGGCCAGGGAGATGGCAGAGTTGGCAAAATGCTTGCTGCCCAGCCTTTGGGGTCTGAGTTTGATCCCCTGAGAACCCACATGAAAAGGTCAGGAATGGCAGCATGTGCCTGTCATCACAGTGCTAGGACAGAAAGGCTCCATGGAACTTGCTTGTCAGTCAACCTAGCCTCAGTGATGAGCTTCAGGTTCATTAGGAGTTCCTGAGCATGTACACACTTGCCCGTGAACATGCTGACCAAGGCTTAACAACCAGCCCTCTGAAACAACAAAGCTCTCAGTGCACCCCATATTCCAACACCTAGGGTGTGTAGGCTCACCGGTATGACCAATGTCAAATTCTCCTTTTGACTGCTAAAACATGGAAACAGGGAGAGAGATGCATTTTTGGTTTTGTGAGCTGACACGAGGGTTCCGGTAGACTGCTGAGAATGGGAAGGGCAGGCAGGCTTACCCCACAAATCTCACACAGTGGCAGGGATTGATAAACAGAGTTTTAACGTTTTTAATTTGCGCCGAACTGAGGGTCCAGTGTACAGACAGGCAAGCACTCTACCATTAAGCTGCACCCCCAGCCCCAGTCTATGGACTCTCAAGAAATAAACTGGGAGTGAGGTGCAGAAAAAGACTGAGAACCCAGCCAGAAAGTAGATCTTGCAGTCTCTCTCTTTTTTTTTTTTTTGGTTTTTCGAGACAGGGTTTCTCTGTATAACAGCTCTGGCTGTCCTAGACTCATTTTGTAGACCAGGTTGGCCTCGAACTCACAGAGATCTGCCTGCCTCTGCCTCCCAAGTGCTGGGATTAAAGGCGTGCGCCACCACTGCCCGGCAATCTTGCAGTCTCTTTAAAGCAGTAGTCAGATGAGCTCTGAAGGTCTCATTGTGTCACGTTAAATAGTAGGCATTACAGAACAAAAATAACAAATGAAAAAAATGGTTTTGCTGTAGAACATATAATAGACAAAGGCTTCGAAAACCTAAACTCCTTCTGCATGTGTGTGGGCTTATGCAGGTGTGGAAGCATACGTGCATGCATGTAGATGCCTGACGTCAACAGTGGATATAGTATGTCTCAATCGCCTTTCAACTAATTTATTGAGAGAGGGTCTCTTGCCCAACCCACTTCTTGCCAGTTCTGCCTAGTCTAGCTAGTAGGCCTGCAGGGAGATTCTTTCTGTCTCTCTTCCTGAATGCTTGGATTGCAGATGGTCATTACGTTTTACAGCTTCAGGGTGGGTGCTGGTGACCTGAAGCACAGTCGTCATACAAAGTGAGCATTTATTTACCTTTGAGCCACTTCCCCAGTCCCCGAGCTTATTTTGAGTCCCTCTAAAGACTTGATTTTCAGGAGTGATGATGACTATGTTATTCCTCTCACTCCAGAGGCTCAGGTAAATCACAAGCAAAGGGAATCAGATCTGGGCTCAGTACGATGTTCAGAAACCAAAGACCTTACCTTGGTTTTTGAAAGGATGGGGGCGGCTCTGTCAAGCAACATCTCTACCACCTGCTCGTGGCCACTTCTTGCCCCGCAGTGCAGCGGCGTCAGACCGTCCTGAGGAAGAAAGACAATACTGTAAGTCAAAGAGTAAGGTAACCCAGAGTTAAAAACAAACATCCTACATTTCCTCTCATCTCTGCATGTTAGCACCTGGTCACTTCTTGCCCCGCAGTGGGGCAGTGTCAGACCATCCCATGGAATGGTTCAGAAATGCAGCGTGGTGCTTATGACCCATCTTGGCGTAAACCATGTAGGATGCTGTGGGCCGGGGAGGCTTCAAAGATTTGCTCATGGACTTCATAGAGTGATTTTATATTTTAAAGCTGAGAGTTACATTTTTTGTAAATTTAAGCCCCAGAGATTGGACTGTTTCCACCATCTCTGCTTCCCTATCTCAGGGATTACAAGCCTAAGTTGTGCAATTTCTGGGGGTTCTGGGGGTTGGAGTCAGGTCCCCAATTTTCACAGCAGGCACTCTGCCAATTATTTCCTCAGACCTAAACTTTTTTTTTTTTTTTTTTTGGTTTTTCGAGACAGGGTTTCTCTGAATATCTCTGGCTGTCCTGGACTCGCTTTGTAGACCAGGCTGGCCTCGAACTCACAAAGATCCGCCTGCCTCTGCCTCCCAAGTGCTGGGATTAAAGGCGTGCGCCACCACCGCCCGACCAGACCTAAACTTTTAAAGGTGACTCATGAGAGGAATCGTATAGTGATCCTCTTTCCTCTAGCATGTCTATGTACCCACTCCCTAAACACTTTTGCTTAATGTTAATTTTATGCTTCCGTGTGTACTGATTGCCACACCATTTCCTCTAGTGCGAACATACATGAACTTAAATTTAAGATAGTTTTATTGATTTCTTGAGAACACAGCCTCTGAGTATCAAAATAGATCTGGTTAGGATGATTAATTCAACTGCTCAAACATGACTGATCAAGTTACAAAAACTATAGTAACAATTTTGTATATATTAGCCAGGCGTTGATGGCGCACGCCTTTAATCCCAGCACTCAGGAGGCAGAGGCAGGCGGATCTCTGGGAGTTCGAGGCTAGCCTGGTCTACAAAGTGAGTCCAGGACAGCCAGGCTGTTACACAGAGAAACCCTGTCTTGAAAAACAAACAAACAAACAAACAAAAAAAACCAAACAATTTTGTATATATTAAACAATTTATTAAAAATCCTTTTAATAAATTGTGCATCTTCATGATTAGTTCATATATTTGCTACTAAGTATGACTTATTGTTAGAATGAAACAGGCTTTGGGATATAAAAATCATTTTTAATTTTTGCTTCTATTGATGTTAGCGGTAAGAAATTTTGTTAGCAGAATAGACGGACTAGGAACAGCCACTGTACAATCCCTATGAATGCTGGGAATTCCATATCTAAGTACACTAAATATTTGAGCAAATTTTTTTCTAATGTTTCATTGGTTCCTTTTCTTTCTGTTTTTCTAGATCGATTTTATTTTTATTTATGTGTATATGTCCATTTGTGTGAGTGTATGCCATGTGCATATGGGTGCTCTTTAAGGCCAGAAGAGGGTGTCATATCTCCTGGAGCCAGAGTCATGGGAGGTTGTAAACTCGCCAACTATGTGTGTGGGGACCCAAACTTGGGTCCTTCCAAAGGGCAGCAAGTGTTCTTAACTGCTGAGCCATCCCTTTAGCCCCCGAGTCCTTTATCTTTATCAGCAGCAGTGGATTTATGACCATTTTGACAGTTCTTCTGGTAGGGGGAAAAATTTATTTCCCATTCACTTGGAGTTCCACAGCTCTCAACAAGACACTGATATTTTGCCTTCTTCCTTTCATTCCTTTCCTTTCAGAGCTTCTTACCCCTGGGCCCTGTGGGCCTCCCTTCCATTCTCACAGACAAGGACCAACTGTTAAGGGATAATTAGGAAAGAGGATTCAGCAGGGAGCTGGGTGAGAAGAGTCACTCAGTTAAAGCCGTCCAAGTGTTCCCAAACGTCGTGAAGTTTTTGTGGATATGGTGGCTTCTGTGCTCTGAAGTGTGAATATTTCTGCATATAATAAAACCTACCCTTACACACATAATTATGTATACCAACGTTTGGTTCAGCACACTGGCTTCACTTCCTATATTTGGCTGGGCAGATCTGAGGAGTAAGGCTGGTTACAGTGATGCACAAGCAAGCAGGTATGGCATACGCATAAAACTACTACAAATCTTAATAGCGCCAATGTTCTTTAAAGCTGAATTCCAATAGAAAATGGATAAGAACCAATTGGAGCATTCTGCAGGGACATTAAGTTGTCCTTTCTTTCATGATTATTTCAAGTGTTTGCTTTGTAAGTCAAAGCAATGTGGTCTTTCAGAAGGAAGCCGTTGATAAAACAGAACATGGGAACCTACAAACAAACAAACAAACAAACAACCTAAACAAACCCACCAAGTCCTGGTGATTTCGTAGTAACAAAACACTTGAGCATGTCTAACCAGGAACAAAGCAATGGTGATTCTACCCCCCACCCCCTAAGACAATTCACACACACAATTTCACACACACACACACACACACACACACACACCCACACACCATACACACATACATCCTGTACACACACATACTCACACATACACACAGAAACACACACTCTCACACACACACACACCACACATATATGTTCACATTCACACACACATAAACACACACAAATACACACACAGAAACACACATGCACACACATATACACATACATTCACAGACTCACACAGACTCACACATACTCATTTACACACACTCAGACACACACATACATACACACACCATATATACACACAACCACACACATAACCCCCCCCACAGTCCCACTAAGTGACTGCCATCAATGCACTAAAATGTCACACAACTACAGAGATACTAGAATACATGTAGAAAATTACAAATTAAGGTCCTGCAGAAAGAGAAGCATTTTCATTCTCTCCTTCACCCTGGGAAGTTAGTCTCACACCAACATGCAACACACCACATTTCCATATGTGGTTATCTTAGCAGAATGTGTGACATGTCACACGATCATGTGCAGCCATCTCAATAGAACATACAACACACCACATGCACCCTGTGTGTCCATCTCAACGAAATCAAACACAAGGTCTGACTCTAAATACTTTTAGGCATACTGTTCCAACTTGTGGACAATTTTTTTTTCTGAGTCCACTTTTAAAAATAAGTTTTTATTCTGAGAAAAAAAAAACTGAACATAGTTTAGGCTTCAGTAAGCCAGTGTTTTTTGCCTCATGGCCAAGTATGATTCATCTGTATGTAGACCTTTCCCATCTCTATGTAGATTTTTCTGAAGACATCATATAATTTTATTCTCACAATCATTCCTACATGGAAAATATATTCTTCACTGAAAAAATGAAAACATTATGGAGGGCCAGAGAGATAACACAGCAAGTAAAGATATTTGTCATGTAAACTTGCAGACCTCAGTTCAATCTCTGGAAACCATGAAAAAGTGGGAGGTCATTGACTCCACAAAATTGTCCTCTGATATGTTAGCTGTGATGTGAACATGCACATATGTATCACACACACACACACACACACACACACACACACATAACAATTAATTAAAAAAAAATCAAGCCCTTATGGTTTCAGGATGTACAGGCTGAATTCAGAAACAGGCCAGAGGGGACGTGGGCACAGCTCAGGCACTGAGCCTAGCATATGTGAGGACCCGGGTTCATCCCCAGCACTGCAAGGGTATTTGCCGGGGGAGGCAAGGGCTATTAGTAATGACTAGGCAAGATAAGCAAGGGGCAGTGAAGACCAAGTCCCCAAGCTCAGATTTTCAACCAACGTCACCATCTTTCTGCTATAGCCTAATGCTTGTAAATTTGCTATCTACTGCGAATAGGTGAAGCCTGCAGACTCAAGATGTGAAGATGTTCTCATCAGTGGGAAAGCTGAACCTGTCACTCTTGCAGCCTTTGCTCCCTTAATCACCTTCTTCCATGATGCAGTCAGCTATCTCCCAAGGTCAAATTCATCAGCTTCCCCTAAACTGCAAAGAGCAGCCGACAGGAGAGCCCTTGCAACACTTTCAATGCCAGCTTCTTTACATCAGCTACAAATGTGATCTGACACTTTTCAAATTGTACTACTCTTCAAGGAGAGTGCCAGCAGGAGAGATGCCCCACAAAGGAGCTGGGCATCCTGTCATGAAGGCCAGCTACACAGGTGGGGCTGGCTAAGCTTCTGGGACATTTGTAGGTCAACAGAAACCAGCACTGTGGGTTAGGGTAAGGTCCTAGTGAGCAGCTGAGTTTTTTTGTTTTTGTTTTTACAATCAAGGACTCTGAGATTGCCCAGCTACTCAGTAAGACTTAAGGTGTGTACAGTCAACAAGCCATACTTGATTCAGCCAAAAAGAGTATGGAAAATAAGTAGACACTCGCTGCACTTTCTATCTTTTGGACAAAAATAAGGAAAATAGCATGCACTCTGAGGTTCTTTGGCTTCATTGCTGCATGGCGGCTTTCCTTTCCTACCTAACACAGTCTCCAGCACAGATCTCTTTTTAGGAAGGATTCCAGTAACTGCCGTTCACTTCTCTGCAAACTATAAATTTCTCAGGGTGGCACTGGGGAGCTGGGGAGGAGGCTCAGTGGGTAAGAGTGCTGGTGAGCAAGCATAAGGACAATAGTTCGGATCCCGGCACCCATGTAAAAAACTAGCCACAGCCATGCATACCTATTGCCCCAACGCTGCTGGTAGTGATGGAGGAGGGTTGGGATGTGGGGACAGGAAGATGCTGGGGCTTTACCAGTTACCAGCAGCCTAGTCTAAAATGAGCAAGCTCCAAGCTCAGGGAGAGACCTCCATCTCAAGGTAACATGGCAGAGAATAATACATGATCACACTTGACAAAGCTCCACACGGGAGCACACACCCATGCGTACCAATACATACATGCACAAAATTAAAATAATTCTTCAGGGTGGCATTTCAGATCTTTTAACATCTATCTTGGTGTCACCCTCACTTTCTCTGTTCCTTTCCTTTCTCCAGTTAGCATACTTGTGGCTGCCCCTTCCACAAGCCACTGTCTTGAGAGACACTTATACCTGGGACCCAAATCCTTGCTGTCTAACATTACAGAATCTTCCTCTTCCTTGAGACAGCCTCAAACTCACTGTGCAGCCCTAGGAGGACCCTGAACTCTAAATGTCCTGCCTTTACCTCCTGAGTGCTGGAACCACAGGTATGTGGTACCACGCCTAATTGACCCAGTGTTGGTGACTGAACCCAGCTTTCTGTTATGCCATCAGAACGCCTCCACTATAGCTGCAGTTCTCAACTTTCCTAAGGCTGTGGCCCTTTAATATGGTTCCTCATGTTGTGGTGACCCCCAATGATAAAATTATTTCCATTGCTACTGCAGAACTGCAGTTTTGCTACTGCTGTGAATCGTAATGTAAGTATCTGATCTGCAGGATATCTGATATGTGACCCCTGTGCAAGTGTCATTCAACTTTGAAGGAAGTTGTGACCCCCCAGTTGAGAACCACTGTGCTATAGTGTATCTTTGAAGGGTCTCCAAAAACTACACATAACTTTCCTACCTTTAATATTTCTGTCTTCTTTTCTGTACCTCCTTTGGGGAACATGTAACTTGTACTTGTCCCTGTAGCTGACTCCTATCAGTGACTCAACCTTGGGGCTTCTGCTGTTCACCTCTGCTTCCTGTGGTATGGAAACCTTGCAAGGTCAGCTTACAGAGACTCCCCAACCCTTGATCTGACCCAGTTCCTTATTCCCACCACCACCATCTTAGCATTTGGGCCTACCTTCAGAAATGACTCTGTCCTGTTGGTTTGGCCACGATCTCTCTAACCTATGTTTCCTCTTAGTGACTTTTCAAGTTCTGTGTCACATTTACACCTTAACTTTCGTTGCTGCATTCATCAACTTTTTGAAGACTTATTTTTACTGTCACATGTACACACATACACATGTGTACATCCATGTGTCACGTCTGTGGATGTATCCATAGAGGCCAGAAGAGAACATGAGATCCCGCTGTACCTGTAGTTCCAGGTGGTTATGAGTACAGGGGATCAAACATGGGTCCTCTAGTGAAAGAACAAAACCCCAGTCTCTCATCCTGACTATCCAAGTTCTTACCCACCCTCTCTGCTGCAACAAGCTCATAAAAGTAAAAAACAAAGAAAGCCTGAGAACCTAGCTTTCCCTCCCTTAGAGACCTTGAGTGACCATTGTAGGGGTTAGATAAATTAGATTTAGAAAATATATAGGAGTTTCTG
>CAJQZJ010032918.1:2792743-2806945 GCA_907164525.1 Lophiomys imhausi | reverse complement strand
TCCTGCTGAAAAAACGGCTGGCCATTGATGGCCAGCTCTCTCCCTGAAGCAGAAAGAAGCCGGTGAGCAAAGAAAGCCTGAGCAAGACACCAAAAGGCCAAGGACTGGACCCTGTGGCTCAGTTTTTGCCTAGAGGGGTTTGATCTGTCCAAACAGTGGCCTAAAGGAAACGGTGCCTGGCTTTAAGGACTGAGGGAGAGCAGCTGAGTTCCTGATTCAAAAGAAGTAAGTTGGCCTGCAGATGGCTGGGGTCTCCCACAGAGAAGAAAGCATGAAGCCTTATTTAAGGTGAGACTGCAATAAACAACTACCCTGACGAACCTGCATCTGAGAGATCCAGAAGAAGGACTGCTAAGTGTGTTAAAGAATCTACAACAAAGACTGTGTTCCTGACGACTGAGGACCTGCCCCAGAGACTGTATCATTCTAAAAGATTATGAAAGTGGTTGTTATAATTATCAATAAGTTTAGTGGATAGGTGAAAGGGGTTGTAGGAATTTATAGGATTAATAGTTAAGAAATTGTTGGTGTTTGTTATAAGTGAATTTAGTAATAAATAAATAAGTGTTAAAAAATAATTTAAAAGTTCGGTTACAGACCATCTGGACAGAGCCATAGATAACGAATTGCTCTCCAAAGGACTTATTTGTTAAGTAGGAGTTTCCTTTGGCTCCTGAGGACAAGGCTAGGAGAGGACTCTCTGAGCTCATCTTACAAGGCCAAATGTGATTCTGTATGTTACATGCACCTCCTTAACTTCCCACTCCCTCCCTTGCCTCGCCCTTAAGAGCATCAAACTTTCTAGGTTCTGGGCCATTCACAGACTCCCTGCATGGAGAGCATGTGATGGATCTTGCCTTGGCTCAAACTCTCAATTAAAGATCCTTTTGCTTTTGCATTGAGTTGGAGTCTTCCTGGCTTGTCTCATGGTTTTGTGAGCTGGGCATTACAGTAGAAGAGCAGCAAGTGTTCTTAACTACTGAGCCATCCCCCCCCCCCCCAGTCCTTGCCTTATCATTCTTTAATAAGTATCATGAACAATTTTTTTTCAACAGTGGTCTGGTTTCCCCTAACCCCAAAGGTATGATAAATGATGAAAAGGTAACTGGATCTAACAAGGCATGATGGGACACTTAGCCTGTTAAGCCAGGGAGACTAAAGCAGGGGGATAGGGAGCCTGGAGATAGCCTGAACTACAAAGCCAGTTTGAGGCTATCCTAGACTACATAGTAAGGCCCTATATCAGAAAACCAAAACAAAAAAAAAAAACAATGTCTAAGCTAATGAGCAGAGTGAGTGTCTTCCCAAGGTTGTTTGCTTGTTTGTTTTTGAGTCAGTGTGTTGGGTAGCACAGTCTGGCTTCTAACTTGGTATGAGGGCCAAGAGATGACCTTGAACTTCTTGTCCTCCTGTCTCCCCCCTCTTGGTACTGAGATTATCCTGTCACCATGCCCCTTTTTTGTGATGCTGGGGATCTAATTCAGGGCTTCTGCTAACCAAACTGTATCCCCAGATCTCAAACAAATCTTTAAACAAGAACTTTTTGTTCGATGATAAAAAAATTTATTTGTGCTTTCTTTAATATATATTAAAGACATATCTATCTATCTATCTATCTATCTATCTATCTATCTATCTATCTATCTATTTATCTATCATCTATCTATCTATAGATATATCTTCAGGAGCTGGTTTTCTCCTTCTACCATGTGAGTTCTGGGGATCAAGTATGGGTTGCTGGGCTTGGCAGCAAGCTCCTCTGCTGAACCATCTCTCAGGTCCTGTTTTCTTTTTTGTTTTAAATTCACTTTATTGCCGAAGCACTATTGAAATACCTCATACCAACCCCCCCCCCCCCCAAAAAAACCCTAAAATTCTCACTAGAGTAAGCTGATTGTCAATGGAGATTAAATTGAAGGGCATGACTCAATCTCACAACTCTCAGGTTTTAGTCTAAGAAGATTTTCCTTTCTTGTAAATCAGGGTGCTGCAAGCTTACAAAAGAGCTTTCATGGATATTGGGCTTGACAACATAACAAACTGGCACATTCCTTTCTCTCAAATTACACAAATGTTGGTGGTTTGTTTTTTGTTTGGACACATAACAAGAATTCATTTTTGTTACCAACCCCTGCACACTTGCAATGTGTGTAAAGTGTCACTTACAATGGGTCCTGGACCAAAAAAAAGCTGTTCTTCAACCTCACAGAACAACCTCATAGAACATTAGCTCCCAGCTGAAAAATTCTTGGCAAAGGCAATTTTGGGGGAGGAGAGGGAGCCTACGTCAATACCACCGGTACGTAGTTGATTAGAGAGGACCCAGAGGGAAGCTGAGTTGCCATGGCAACGTTATGGGAGGGAAATGGAATTGCAAGAGGTTGGCAATTTTGTTTCCAATCTCTAGATGTTTACAGCACTAACATAATGAATGGGTTTCCCTCCGGCAGGCTTCTGAATTACCCATCCTGGTTGGTCTAGGGCTTGTATTTCATTTCAGTGACAGTGATCTTATTAGTGAGGTGGGAACTGCCTGCTTGGGGCTAAATAGAATGCTCTCTTCTGTTAGCCAAAGAGCCAAACCTTATATACCCAAAGGCCAAAAAGACCTTCCTTCAGTCTCACTTTTGTGGAGAGCAGAGAGCACGACCTGGACCAGAAAACTTGGGACAGTAGGGCATCACACTAGAGAACATTACATAGAACAGACCCTTACCATATAGAATCTGCTCAAAGCCAAGACTAGAGGAACACATATTCATGACTGGCAGAGGAATTTCCAGGAGTAACATGCTTAATTTCTGTTCTCTAGGCTCTTCTCTTTCTTTCCTCCCTAAGCAAAACCCCCTCATTATAGACACAGAGAAGGTCAAGCCAGGAGAATTCTGTGGGATACTGTGAATGCACAGCAGAATGTAATGCTGAAATGACTAAAGGCAGTCAGTCAAGTAATGTACCTGATGTACCTGAGAAGAGTGGAGACAGCAGTCAAGACAAACGGATGGATAGTGACTATAATTTCACAGAAAAGTCCATTCTTTTTTTTTTTTAATATTTATTTATTTATTTTACTGCATTGATGTTTTTCCTGCATGTATGTCTATGTGAAAGTGTCAGATCTTGGAGTTACAGGCAGCTGTGAGCTGCCATGTGGGTGCTGGGAATTGAACCCAGGTCCTCTGGAAGAGCAGTCAGTGCTCTTAACGGCTGAGCCATCTCTCCAGGTCAGAAAAGCCCAATCTTATGTTGGAATTTCCACCCACTCAAAACTTGACTGACCCTTATTTTAGATATTAGGCAGTTGTAGAGCTAATCCAAGAGAAAATGGCGTGCCATTTTTAATGTCCTCTGTTGCAGGCGCTTTATACTTGGGGGGTTTTATTTTATTTTGACAACTGTTCCATGGGAAAAACATTAGGGGTTCTATTTATAGATCAGAAACCTGCTCCAGGGGGCTTGGTGTAACTATCCAAGGTCACACAGGAAGCCAAGGGCTGTGATGAGAGTTGGTGTGCAGAAGTGCCTCTGAAACACTTCTACTACATGAAATATTGATGGAAACATCCACTATCCTCTTCCAACCAAGAATTCATTTCTGCCATTTATATATGGACATGGATTCCCTTACTTCTCCTCTTCACTTAATGCTGTTCATTCAACACGCTTAAAACGAAAAGAGGGGCTGGTGCGATGGCTCAGCATATAAAGGTGCCACTTGTCTTCTGACCTCAAACACATCCACGTTCGTGCACACACATACGAATGTAAAAGAAAATATTAAAAGTTGGAAGTAGAACTTCCACTGTGAAAGCCTTTGGCCTTCTTCTCTCTACTTATAAACTACAGCTTTTGGAGAAAACACAGCCCTGTATAGGTTGATTCTTTTACCCTAGTTTTGTGCGCATTGGGTCTCTTTTCTTGTGTTCAGTGTTATTTAGAATGCCAAGCAATAAGTATTTTCATTAGTCCACCCACCTATATCCGTTATGTACCCATCAGTCATCTCTGTATTCTTTAACTTCCTCTCTCTCTTTAGTCTTCTTCTTCTACTTTTTAGCTAAATCTTTTCATGGTTGCGACTGTCCTAGAGACTATAACATATAATCTACATGATTATAATCCAAATATCATTGTGTTATACAGCAATATTAATTTTATGAATGTTATATGTTGAAGTAATATTATACTTAACTTTACATATAATATGAGAATTCTGTAATGTAACTCCATTTATACTATTTGGTTTGATTTGGGGGTTATAAATATGACATGATTTTCATAAAAGGTCTCGCAACAAATTGGTTTTTTAAAGAACGAATATTAAATATGATCATATATATCCTAAAATTAGACATTTTGTATGCACAAATACTTCTCAAGAGAATGTTAAATGTTTTCAAAATCACATTAAGGCTCAGAATGAAATCCAACAGTGAGTTACTTGCTTGCTGTCACACTGTTTTAAGAAAGTGTCACAATCAAGATGACCGCAGTGGATCACTGAGGAGTATTTTGGTGTCTAACTGGTTCAAGTTACTTCAAAGAAGTTGGACCCCAGCGTTACCAAGGTACATTAGGAGAGGACATGAGGTAGTGTGACTGAATGGTACTCAACTAAAACAGCAACTGTCTTGAGCTTGCCATTTAGATTCTTCTAGGCATGCGATATTTATCTGTTGCTTTGCACTCTCTCTTGAGCAAAGTAAATGGTCTTTCCAGCACGGAATCAAAATGTCTGACAAAGAAAAAAAAAGTCTACTGTCTCTGCAGCTGTGGGATGCATTCTTTCCTTCAAAGCAAAAACCTTTTTTCATCATTACGTCTGTGAATTGAAACAAATGCTCTCAAGGTTCGATACTTTTTAAGAATTATTTTTATCGTATGCATATGAGTGTTTTCCCTGCATGTACCATGTGGCTGGTGTCCACATGGACTAGAAGAGGGTGCTGGATCCCTTGGAGCTATAGGTAGTCGCGAACTGTCATGTTGGTGCTGGGAACGGGACCAGGGTCCTCAGGAAGAGCAGTATGTGTTCTTAACCACTGAGTCATCTCTCCAGGTCCTATCAAAATTTGGGGTTTTGTTGCTGTTGCTTGTTTTTTGAGGTGTGCATGGGGTCTCACGTAGTCTAGTCCGGTCTGAACATAACTCAGTGATCTTGAACTCTTACCCTCCTGCCTCTCCTTCCCAAGTGTTGAAATTAGAGGCGTACATCACCACACTGGGCTAAGTTCCCAATATTTGTGCCAGAAAATGAAAGCCATCAGTACATGTTGTATGATGTGAAGAAACATTTTCAGTCAGTATTGGTCGTGTGTATATCTGGAACCTTTCATGATGTCCAATGTTTGGGTCAACGATTCAAACACTGACAAGGAAGTTGCATTTTAAAAGTCTCCCCAGGTCTCAGTGGCGCAATCGGTCAGTGCGTTCGGCTGTTAACTGAAAGGCTGGTGGTTAAAGCCCCACCCGGGGACAAGTGCCACACTGTACGCTTAAAAGTCTCCTGTCCGAGAGAGGTCACACTATGACTTTGTTTTTGACAAGAGTTCATTTCTAACGAGGACAACCACATTCCTGAGACTGTAAAGGAAAGCAGAAGTTTGGTTTTCTTTTTCTTACTTTTAAACTGAGAAAACAACCAGTTACTTTCTGGGGGTGGGGTGTGGAGCGTAGGGTAAATGGATAAGCTGTGATTCTTTTGTCTGGCAGACACCTCAGGATAGTCCATTAAGGAATTATGAAGACATTCCCACCCCCAGCATCTATCTGTGTATAAATATCTTCTCACTTGTATGTGAGAATCAAATGCCACTGAGGTAGGGGAGAAAAATTACATCACAGAAGAACCAGTATCTAGTCAAGTCCATGAAGGCCTTTTGACAAACGGAACATTAAGGAGGCCATCTTACTTCAGTATGTCCACTGAATAATCTTTTGAGTACAGAGTGTATGGAAAATGCTATGGTTCCAGAGATAGACAGGTGTATCTCAGGGTTAAGGTGTAGCTCTCTGTATCTCTGTGCACTGTTGAATAATGGGGTACGTGAGGATGGAGCACTGGACACCTTGTTAGAAACGGTAGAAGGGCAGATCAGGCTTAGAGGCTTGGTGCCAGCATTCCAGTGGGGGGGGGTTCAGTGGTGCTCTCAGAGCCCCCCAACACACCTTTTCAGGAAACACAGCCTGTAGCCTTATTATTAAATGGTGAGAAGTTAGTAAAGAGAGGAAACTCGACATTTAGAATTGTTCTAGGATAAGGACTATATCGAGTCTCTGACTGGGCTGGGAACTGATGCAAAAGAAATAAAAATGGTAAGAGACCATCTGCCACAGAGTGTCTTCCCTCAACAAGAACCAAACAGTCATGCTAGCTTGGAAGAGAGTGAGAGTTCAATGCAGAGAAGAGCAGGTTGTCTGCAGCAAAGTATCAGAGGCTAGAAGGACATAAAGGTCTCGTTGGAAAACAGCAACTTCCATAAAGCCCTTGAATCAACAGCTGCATCTAGACCGGGTCTAAAATGCTGCTTTGGTAGGTGCTCATACCCACTCATCACAAGAGCACACATGAGGGGGGATCCAAGATGACGGCAGCCGGCGCGGATGTATTTTGATTTTGGGGTCAACAGTCACAAGGCGGCAAGTGTTGCAGGACGCTGTACAAAGGGCACGACCCCTTCTAAATCTCACCCAGCTACACAGGGACCACGGAAGATGCCTGGGCAGGACGCCCCTTCCAACTCTCGGACAGGCTAGGAAGCCTCTGGACCCGGGAATTGGGATAACCCATCCCCCAAAAGGAGAGACCCCCAGTAAGTTCCAACCTAATAACCAGCCGGCAGATTCAGAAACCACGCAGAGATAATCCCCACCCTGCTAGGCACTCCCAGGTCTCACACAGACCATCCAATTATCTGGGAAAGGTTGCGACCCTTGGAAGTGAAGTAGCTCCACTGCAAAGCGCCTTCAGATCCCAGTCTGTGACGTCACTGGCCAGCTTCCAAGCCTCGGGAGCGGCAAGGCTATTGGAGCTGAACTGCAGATTTACCCCCTACAGGAACCAACCCGGGGCAAACTGTGAGATATTTGAAACTGTCCTATATCGAACTTTTTGTACTAGTAAGGGCCCTTCCGGCGGGGAATCAGAGCTTACTTGTGCACAGCTCCAACACCTGAATTAATTAGGGGCCCCCACCTGGGAGGCGGGACTGAATGACTCTCCTTATAGGGGTGGAGTAAGGCAACTCCTACACCACAGTGCCCACTTTGGACGCAAGTCCAGAAGACTGCAAAAAAAAATCCTCATGGCCAGAGGCCAGAGACAAAAAAAAAAAAAAAAAAAAAAAAAAAAAAAAAACAGAGCGAAATGTCTCCAACAAAAGAAAGCAACGCTATTCCGTCCAGCCCGAACCACCTCACAACAACTGAAACACATGAAAACGATGACAATTCTACATTATGGAAAGTGATAAAGTCCCTTCAAAAAGAACTTAAAACTATGAAGGAATTCAAAGAAGCCACAATTCTACAAGTCAAAACAACGAATAACATCATTAAAGAGCTCCAAGCCAAGGTGACCCAGCTTGAACAGGAAAAGGATAAAGCAATGAAAGATCTCCAGACAAAAACAAGCAAACTGGAGAAGGAAATGTACAAAACGAACACTACCATTCAAGACATGAAAATAGAAATGGAAACAATAAAGAAAACACAGTCAGAGTTAAAAGAGGAAATGGAGAATCAAGAGAAGAGAACAGGAACTACGGATGTGAGTATGAAAAATAGGATGCAAGAGATGGAAGACAGGATCTCAGGCATGGAAGATTCGATAGAAGAAATCAGTACAACATCCAAAGAAAATGAGAAAGCTAAAAAATCTCTCACCCACAACATCCAAGAAATCAAGGACTCAATGAAAAGATGGAACCTAAGAATTATAGGCATAGAGGAAAGAGAAGACTCCCGACTCCATGGTCCAGGAAATATCTTCAACAAAATCATAGAAGAAAACTTCCCAAACCTAAAGAAAGACATGCCAGTAAAAATCCAAGAGGCTTACAGAACACCAAACAGATTAGATCAGAAAAGAAACTCCTCTCGCCACATAATAATAGAAACTCCAAATGTAGAGAACAAAGAAAGGATATTAAAAGCTGTAAGAGAAAAAGGCCAAGTCACATACAATGGCAGACCCATCAGAATCACACCTGACTTCTCCTCAGAAACTTTAAAAGCTAGAAGGGCCTGGACGGATGTCCTACAAGCCCTGAGAGAACAGAGGTGCCCAGCCGGACTACTATACCCAGCAAAACTCTCTATCAACATAGAAGGAGAAAACAAGATATTCCATGAAAAAATCAAATTCAAACAATATCTCCTCACAAACCCAGCCCTACAGAAGATCCTAGAAGGAAAATTCCAACACAGAGAAGATAACTACACCCAAGAAAACAGAGGAAATAGAAACCTCCACAGCAACTAAACAAAAGAGAAACACAAGACAGCCAGCTATACCAAAATAATGGGAAATAACAACCCTTGGTCACTAATATCCATCAACATCAATGGACTCAACTCTCCAATAAAAAGACACAGGTTTACAGATTGGATCCGTAAACAAGACCCATCTTTTTGCTGCATACAAGAAACACATCTCACTATTGAAGATAAACACTACCTCAGAGTAAAGGGCTGGGAAAAGGTCTTCCAAGCAAATGGACCCAGGAAACAAGCTGGAGTAGCCACCCTAATATCAAACAAAATTGACTTCCAATTGAAGTTAATAAAAAAGACAGAGAAGGGCATTACATACTCATTAAAGGAAATATACACCAAGAGGTCATCTCAATATTGAACATCTATGCCCCAAATACAAAGGCACCTACATTTATAAAAGAAACGCTTCTAAAACTTAAATCGCACATCGATCCAAACACTTTAATAGTGGGAGACTTCAACACCCCACTCACAACTATGGACAGATCATCAAGACAGAAGCCAAACAGAGAAATAATGAGTCTAACAGAGATCATGAACCAAATGGACCTAACAGATATCTACAGAACGTTTCATCCAAACACAAAAGAATACACCTTCTTCTCAGAACCTCATGGAACCTTCTCCAAAATCGACCATATAGTTGGACACAAAGAGAGCCTCAACAGATACAAGAAAATTGAAATAACCCCTTGTATCTTATCAGACCACCATGGAATAAAGCTGGACTTCAATAGCAAAAGAATCCACAGAAAGTCTACACTCACATGGAAATTGAACAACTCTTTACTAGAGGACCACTGGGTCAGGGAAGAAATAAAGAAGGAAATCAAAGACTTCTTAAAATCCAATGAAAATGAAGACACAACACACCCAAACCTATGGGACACAATGAAAGCTGTGCTACGAGGAAAGTTCATAGCATTAAGTGCCTTCAAAAAGAAAATTGTGACAGCTCATATTAGCGAATTAACAGCTAAACTGGGCGAATTGGAAAAAAAAGAAGCAAACACTCCCAAGAGGAGCAGAAGGCAGGAGATCATCAAACTTAGGGCTGAAATCAACAACTTAGAAACAAGAAGAACTATACAAAGAATCAATGAAACCAAGAGTTGGTTCTTCGAGAAAATCAACAAAATAGACAGACCCTCAGCCAAATTAACTAAAAGACAGAGGGAGAAAACACAAATCAACAAAATCAGAAATGAAAAGGGTGAAATAACAACAGACATTGAGGAAATCCAGAAAATATTTGGATCCTACTTTAAAAATCTATACTCCACCAAATTTGAAAACTTAAGTGAAATGGACAATTTTCTTGATAGATTCCACCTACCGAAGCTAAATTAAGATCAGATAAACAGATTAAACAGCCCTATAACCCCTAAGGAAATAGAAACAGTCATTAATAATCTCCCAACCAAAAAAAGCCCAGGGCCAGATGGCTTTAGCACGGAATTCTACTGGACCTTCAAAGAGGAGCTAACACCAATACTTTTCAAACTCTTTCACAAAATAGAATCTGAAAGAACATTGCCAAACTCATTCTACGAGGCCACAATCACTCTGATTCCTAAACCACTCAAAGACCCAACAAAGAAAGAGAACTTCAGACCAATCTCCCTCATGAACATAGATGCAAAAATACTTAATAAAATACTAGCAAACCGAATTCAAGAACACATCAAAAGTATCATACACCATGATCAAGTAGGCTTCATCCCAGGGATGCAGGGATGGTTCAACATACAAAAATCTATCAACGTCATTCACCATATAAACAAGATGAAAGAAAAAAAAATCACATTATAATCTCGCTAGATGCAGAAAAAGCATTTGACAAAATCCAACACCCCTTCATGCTAAAAGTTCTGGAGAGAACGGGCATACAAGGGCCATACCTAGAAATAATAAAGGCAATATAGAGCAGGCCAGTGGCCAACATCAAAATAAATGGAGAGAAACTTGAAGCATTTCCTCTAAACTCAGGGACAAGACAAGGATGCCCACTTTCACCATATCTCTTCAATATAGTACTTGAAGTTCTTGCTAGAGCAATAAGACAACTAAAGGAGATCAAGGGGATAAACATTGGAAACAAAGAAGTCAAATTATCCCTATTTGCAGATGATATGATACTATACATAAGCAACCCCAAAAATTCCACCAGAGAACTCTTACAGCTGATAAACACCTTCAACAAAGTGGCTGGATACAAAATTAATTCAAAAAAATCAGAAGCCCTTCTTTACACAACAAACAAATGGGCTGAGAAAGAAATAAGGGAAACAACCCCCTTCACAATAGCTGCAAACAACATAAAATACCTGGGGGTAACTCTAACCAAGCAAGTAAAGGACCTGTACAACAAGAACTTCAAGCCCTTGAAGAAAGAAATGGAAGAGGCCTTTAGAAGATGGAAAGATCTCCCATGCTCATGGACAGGTAGGATCAACATAATGAAAATTGCCATCCTACCAAAAGCAATATATAGATTCAATGCAATTCCTATCAAAATACCAATACAATTTTTTATAGACTTGGAAAGAGCTAGTCTCAATTTCATATGCAACAACAAAAAGCCCAGAATAGCTAAATCAATCCTGTACAATAAAAAACATCTGGAGGTATCACCATCCCAGATTTCAAGCTGTACTACAGAGCAATAGTTGTAAAAACAGCATGGTATTGGTATAGAAACAGACCAGTAGATCAATGGAATCGAATTGAAGATCCAGAAATAGACCCACACACTTATGGCCACCTAATTTTTGACAAAGAAGCCAAAACGGCACAATGGAAGAAGGACAGCATCTTCAACAAATGGTGCTGGTCCAACTGGATGTCCACTTGTAAAAGAATGAAATTAGACCCATACTTATCACCTTGTACAAAACTTAAGTCCAAGTGGATCAAAGACCTTAACATAAGGCCGGTCACACTAAATCTACTAGAAGATAAAGTGGGAGAAACCCTCGAACTAATTGGCACAGGTGACAACTTCCTGAACAGAACATCAACAGCTCAGGAACTGAGACCAACAATCAATAAGTGGGACCTCATGAAACTGAAAATCTTCTGTAAGGCAAAGGACACTGTCATTCAAACAAAACGGCAGCCTACAGACTGGGAGAAAATCATCACCAACCCCACATCTCACAGAGGGCTAATATCCAAAATCTACAAAGAACTCAAGAAATTAAATGCCAAGAAACCAAATAATCCAATAAAAAATGGGGGACAGAGCTAAATAGAGAATTCACAAGGGAGGAATCCCTAATGGCTGAGAGACACTTGAAGAAATGCTCAACATCCTTAATCATCAGAGAAATGCAACTCAAGACCACTCTGAGATTTCATCTCACACCTGTCAGAATGGCTAGGATCAAAAACTCAAATGACAGCACATGCTGGCGAGGGTGTGGAGAAAGGGGTACCCTACTCCATTGCTGGTGGGAATGCAGGCTTGTGCAACCACTATGGAGGTCAGTCTGGTGATACTTAGAAAATTTGGAATAGCTCTGCCTCAGGGCCCAGCCATACCACTTCTGGGTATACACCCAAATGCCTCTTCACGGAATCATAAGGAAGTTTCCTCATCTATGTTTATAGCAGCCTTATTTGTAATAGCTAGAAACTGGAAACAACCCAGATGTCCCTCAACCGAAGAATGGGTTAAAAAACTGTGCTACATCTACACAATGGAATATTATTCAGCTATCAGGAACAATGAAATTATGCAATTTGCAGCCAAATGGATGGAACTAGAAAAGCTCATCCTGAGTGAACTAACCCAGACTCAGAAGAACACATATGGCATCTATTCACTTATAGTAGGATTTTAGCTATATAGTAGAAGGTATCAATACTACAACTAACACACCAAAGGGAACTTGGACATAGACTTCTTATTTTTTATTTATTTTTTATATATTAGTTATATTTTTTTTAATTTTTTAGTCTTTTTTATCTATTGTATGCTTATTGATTTGTTTGTTTAGTAGTTCTCTCTCCCGGGCAACGAGACACTTTTCACTGATGGTACTGCTTCGTAGATCCCCAGTGAATGAAGAGGCTCCTGGCCCTCATACGACCTCTCAACTGAGATGAGGGACTGTTATATAAGGACACCCCACCCCAGAGAAATGGGATGGAAAGGTTAGGAGGTAAAGAAAAAAAATGAAATGTGATGTTTCGGCCTTTTACTACCAACTGTCATAAACTGTTTAGGATAATTAAGAAATGCAAACTAATGGTTATGCAAGCCGGTCATTTTGTTAGGTACTATGACAGACTATTATAGTTACTTGCTAAGCTAATCAGAAATAAACCTGCTAAAAGACAAGCAACATCTGCTTACCCTAATATAAGAAATAGATAGGGCCTCTTCAAAAACCTCAAGAGCTCTGCATAATATGGCATTCAAAGATGTTTTCGTAACTTTAGATTTTTTTATATCAAGACATATCAACTCCTGACAGCACCCCCTATTCTCCTCCAAGTAGAAGATGAGCATCGAAGAATCTCCAGTGGGAGATGATTGAATTAGTCGCAAGCCTATCTCTTGGTAGGAAAAGCCCCTTGCTCCAACTGTAGACAGAATGCTGTCCAAAAAGGACAAAACCTGGAAGCAGGTAAGTCGACAGCCTAGCTCTGCCAAGACAGGGTAGGTAAGTCCTTCATAATCCCTGCTCTACAATCAATGTCTGTCAGAGAAGCGGGGCCAAACGACTGAAGAGCGATGCTGTAATGTATGGAGAGAAAATGGGAACTGTCCAGGCAGCCACTGGTATGTCATTTCTTAGTTTAGGAAGCTGCAGACCCTGTACTTCCTATAAAATCAGATATATTTATCCCTCTCAGGTCTCTGAGGTGATTGAAGAACAGATAGATAAAGTCTCATAATTAAATTTTGAGTTGTTTGGGAGTCAAGAGAGTGTTATACATCTAAGAAGATACTTTTAAAATTGTGTTGCAATGAGTATGAATGTTGAATCAGATAGAGAACTTTAAACTCAGGGAGATGGTTAGATAGTAGAATGTTAAAGTCAGGTACCAAATACATATGGACTGGTCATTGGGAATGTACGTTAAGCCATATAACCCTCATAACTGTGGCCTAATTACCTCTGTTGTACTGTATTGTATTTATTATTATAAGAGAAAGAGCCATTTGTTGGACTGAAAGGGGAAACTGTAGGGGGAAATAAGATATACCTTAAACTTAAAAGACAAAAAAACAAAAACAAAAACAAAAAAAAAAAAAAACAAGAGCACACATGTCACCGTGTTGGCAAGAGCTGGGATAAGCAGCAGGCTAGGCAATCTCAATTCAACATGATGGCATTGAGATTTTGAAAAAGCTTTCTTGCAACTGAATGAACAGAGAGAGACCTAGAGACTCTGGAACATCAGGTTCTCCTAAACTCCAGGAAGACTTATGTGTAAGCACCTCGAATCTTCTAGTACTTCCTTTCTTTTTTTACCCTCATGGTGTGGGGATTCAATCCAGAGACTTCTATATGCTAGGCAAGAGTTCTACCATTAACTTATATTTTAGCCCTAATTACTATCCGTGTGTGTGTGTGTTTGTGTGTGTGTGTGTGTGTGTATGACTCATGTGTATGGGGTACATATGCATGTGTATTGTGGAGGGAGAATGTAGGGGTTGATAGATTAATATAAGTTAGATTTAGTGAATATATA
>CAJQZJ010032918.1:2776390-2792343 GCA_907164525.1 Lophiomys imhausi | reverse complement strand
CTCAGCTTTTGCCTAGAGGGGTTTGATCTGTCCGAACAGTGGCCTAGCGGAAACTGTGCCTGGCTTTAAGGACTGAGGCAGAGCAGCTGAGTTCCTGATTCAAAAGAAGTAAGTTGGCCTGCAGACGGCTGGAGTCTCCCACAGAAAAGAAAGCATGAAGCCTTATTTAAGGTGAGACTGCAATAATCAATTACCCTGACGAACCTGCATCTGAGAGATCCAGAAGAAGGACTGCTAAATGTGTTAAAGAATCTACAACAAATACTGTGTTCCTGATGACTGAGGACCTGCCCCAGAGACTGTATCATTCTAAAAGGTTATGAAAGTAGTTGTTATGATTATCAATAGGTTTAGTGGATAGGTTAAAGGGGTTGTAGGAATTTATAGGATTAATAGTTAAGAAATTCTTGGTGTTTGTTATAAGTGAATTTAGTAATAAATAAGTGTTAAATAATAACTTAAAAGTTCGGTTACAGGAGAAGTTGATGCTGAGTGTATTCTTGGACCACTCTCCATCTTCTATATCGAGGCAGAGTTTCTCAGTTGAGTCCAGAGCTCACCAATTCAGTGAGTCCAGTTAGCTGATATGCTGTAAGGTTCCCTGCCTATGCCTTCATGTTGTCGGATTATAGGCGAATTGCTATGTCCGTCTGGAATGTATGTGGGTACTGGGTATCTGAACTCTAGCCCTCCCGCTTGTGTGATCAATGCCCCACCTGCTGAGTCCACAGGCCTACCCCTAATTATTAAAGTTATAATATCCATGGCTCTTCTTGCTGAGAAATGCGTACGATGACAAAGAAGCTTACTGTCTGTACTGGAAAGGAAAGGAGGGTGGAGAAGGGTCATGATTGGGAAGCATTAATGTAGAGAAAGCCATTTGGCTCACAAGTTTGAGGGATATACTTCACTTTATTCCATTCTTTTTGGAAGGAATTTGGTCTGCACCAAACTAGAGCTGTCCCCTAACCCATTCAATGGCAAGAAATAAGAAAACAAGACAAGTTTTCCTATCGTGATTCCTCTCATTCAGTGGTTCTGAACTTGTGGGTTGACATTCCTTTGGGATGGTAACACATCAAATAACCTACATGTCAGATATTTACATTATGATTCATAAAAGTAGCAAAAGTATAGTTAGAAAGTAGCAAGGAAGTAATTTTTTGGTTTTCTCACCCCAACATGAAGAACTGTATTAAAGGGTCCCGCCATTAGGAAGGTGGAGAGCCGCTGGTCTAGTTCCTCCTGCATATCCACATTTCATCCCAACAGAACTGAAGATATGTACATCTAAATACCACTGAACAGGTAGTAAAGTGGGGGACCCCCCTTTATTGACAATAAGCCAGAAGGCCAGGGACACAGAAATAAAGCTGCCTAACATGCTGTCCCCATGTCAATCAGTTCAGCAGCTGATGCTCGTCAGGACTCTCGTGTTTGTCAGGACTCTGATGTTTGTCTCCAGGTCCTTCCCTGTGATGTGACTGTATGCAAGCCCTGCTGTGGTTTGAATGTGCAATGTTCCCATGGGCTCATGTGTTCCAGTAGAAGGTCCCCAGCAAGTGGTGGTGTTCCGGAAGGTTGTGGAATCTTTAGGAGCCTTAGTTAAGAAAATGAGTCACTGGGAGAGGCCTTGAAGTTTTAGGGTTCTGTACTACGGCCTGTCCACACTCAGCTTCCTATGCCTTGAAATGTGAACTTCCTATGACAGTGGTCCTTATCCTTCCTAATACCACCACCTTTCAATACAATTCATGTTGTAGTGACCCTCCCATCATAAAATTATTTTTGTTGCTACTTCATAACTGTAATTTTGCTGCTGTTATGAATAGTATTGAAAATACTTGATCTGAAGACAGTCTTAGGTGACCCTTGTGAAAGGGTAGTTCCACCCACAAAGGGGTCACAACCCACAGATTGAGAACCACTGTCCTACGGATATATGAGTCAAGATGAGAAATAATCAGTTCTTTTTATGAGTAAAGACTATCAACACAGACAGAAATAAGGTCATTTTAATCAAGTAATGTCTCAGAGGATGGCCAGGCACTTTACACTTCTCTTCTGCTTGGCTCCTACACCCTTCATTTCCCCCTCGCACAGATTCTCCGTAGTCACAAATGACCCTATACTTCCTTGTGAATAAGGGGCAAGAGCAATCCATGCCCCTTGACTGTCCCCTACAACTCCTTCCCACAGCTCAGGCTTGGCAGAGGAACTGTGGTTGATAGCAACGGGTCTAGCTTTCTTTACACACTGACAGTTTCTTACTGAACTGTAGAAAAGTCAATTCAATAAGACCCAACTCAATTGCTGTCTACTGAGATGGTCTTTCAGGAAGAAACCTTTATCATCCTTCATTTTCTCTCTCTAGTAATCTTGTTTCTTGTAGGGTATGGCTGTTAGTCAGTCCATGAAACACGCAGACTGGGCTGGATTAGGGACAGAGGACAGAAAATAAGCCAGCCCATGGCCTCATGGTTTTAGGAAAAGCATTGTCTGTTTTATTTTTTCACCACTTCTCCGAACTGAGCAGACATTCAGGGGTCACTTACTGTTTGAGTGAATAAATGTCATTAATAGTAAATAAAACAGTCACATCCAAAGCACAACAGGAACAGAGTTAGTCTGCCAGGCTGATTTTAGAAACATGGAGATAAAAATTCTTGGAAGTGGGGTCTAGGGTACGGTTACAAGGCAGGGAACTCATCTATGAGGCTTCAGCAAACAGGTAACACTGTGGTTTTTTTTTGTTTGTTTTTCTTTTTGTTTTTCTTTGCTGTTGTTTTGTTTTGCTTTTGGTTTTTTCGAGACAGGGTTTCTCTGTGTAACAGAGCCCTGTTGAGGCTGCCCTGGCCTCGTTTTGTAGACCAGGCTGGCCTCAAACTCACAGAGATCCGCCTGCTTCTGCTTCCCGCATGCTGGGATTACAGGTTTGAGCTAACACTTGGCTAACACTGTGTTTGTATAAGAATATCTTTGGTTCAGATTTTGCAAAACAAAACCAAACAACAACAATAATAACCCCACTAAAACTCCCCAAATAAAAAACAAATAAACAAAAAACAAAACCAAAAAAAAACCACGTGAAATATGGAAAAAAGAAAAGTATTGGTATTTTTTTAACCTAAGACTTTTACTTTATTTGGTCCATTCAGTTCTTTTTTCTTCTTTTTTTTTCATATAATATATTCTGATCATGGCTTTCCCTCCCCCAACTCGTCCCAGACCATCTCCACTCACCCAATTCCATGCCTTATTTCTCTTTCTTTTTAGAATCAGGCAAACAAACTAACAACAAACACAAAGAAACTTAAATAATAAAAGAAGAAAAATAGTAAAGAGAAAGCACAAGAAACACTTGGAAACCATAATACGCAAGCAAAAGACCAGTAAGACCAAAAGCTGTCCAAAGTGATGTGAGCCAAAAGTTGTACAGAATACCACTGAGTTTATTTTGTGTTGGCCATCAAATGCTAGACATGGGGGACTGCCCTTAACTGTGGTTAATATGCTCAGTGAGAGTCCATTGGAGCAAACTAATGTTTCCTTTGCAAGCTGATGTCAACTGGAGATAGCTTTTTGGTTAGAGGTGGGAGCTCCTGTCCACTTCTCTCTCAGCACTGGCATGCTGTCTGGCCTGAACCTGTGCAGCCTTGTGCATGCTTCTATAGCCTCTATAAGTACATATGCATGTCAGTTCCGCTGAGTCTGTAAGGCGTTGTTTCTTGGACGGGATTTTAATATGAATTGGGGCTCTGTGATGTACTCATCCTGACTGGAACTTCTGGCCTATGTCAGGCTGACACAGTGGACAAACATCTTTGTAGGGAGTTAGAATAATTAAATTAGATTTAGAAAATACATAGGGGTTTCTGTTACAGTCTCTTAATTCTGGGCATGAAGATCAACTTGGCTGTGAGCGATTAGCTTATCAGCTTGTGGAAAAACAAGGTTGAAGTAAGGAAAAAAAGGAAAGACTTAATGGACTAAAAAACAAGGTTGAAGTCAGGAAAACAGGAAAGACTTAATGGACTTAAGAAACAAAGTATTTGGCCTGGCATTGTTTTCAGCTGCTAAGTGGGCAGAGCCCAAATTAAGCTTAAACAGAGTTCCTCCTATTTAAGGACACTGCATGGAGCCCCATCAAAGAGGCCCCTGATGCTAGAGAGCTCTGAGAGTCCTGCTGAAAAAAGTGCTGGCCATCATTTGATGGCTACATCTCCCTGAGGCAGAAAGAAGCTGGTGAGCAAAGAAAGCCTCAGCAATTTTCTCAGATCCAAGATGGCGGCGGCCCGTGTGGACGCATTTTGAACTTGGGGAAAACAGCCATAAAAGCACAGAGCTGTAAGATTCTGTGCAAAAATCTGAGAGATTAGACCCGCCGGGGTTTCACCCAGCTCCCAAGGGACCATTAAAAGTCCCTGGGCAAGGCTCTTCAACCCCCCCCCCCCCCCCGACATGGAAGCTGCTGATTCTGGGAATCGGGAACTCCCATCGGGAGAGATGCCAGGTAAGATTGACTCTAATACCCAGCGGGCAGATTTGGACCCCACATGGGATCACTCACTAGCCTTCTGGACTCCCACACCCATGCAGACCTTCCAGCTATTTAGAAAAGGTTGTGGACCCATGGGAGTCTTAGCAGCATGCTGCAGTGGTGGCTCGCGCGGTGGGGCGGAGGCGCACACAGCACAGCAGCGAGTCAGTGGAGCGCACAGAGGTGGGGTGGCAGCAGCAAGCCTGGCGGCCACAGCATGCAACAGCACCTCGCTGCAGAGGTGCGCAGAGGTTGAGGGTCCCAAAACATAGAGGCCAGAAGCCATGGGGCCCACAGCTGTATTCTGGAAAGCCCAGACATATCAGGCATGGAGTTGGGCCCTCTCAGACTCCTTGGGGACCTTCAGAGTCCACAGAATCTGTGCCTGGGCACACAGGACCATACCACCAGAGCCACTGCAGGCTGAACACTCAGTGTGCAACATAGAGAGGTCTGACTTGGGAGCAGTGAAACAATCCTGGGCCATTCCTCATTACCTGGGTATAGGCTGCACCAGTTCACAGTGCTTCTGGCTATTAGAAGCACAGTGACCCTGAGATCCCCCCTGTAAGCAGCGACAGATCACCAAGCAATTTGACTGCTACACCAAAGCGCCCCCTTTGGATCCAAGCTCAGAAGACAACAGGATCAGACAGCTAAAAACATCCAAATGGCCAAAGGTTGAAGAAAAAACAGAAATCAAGGAAATATGACTCCAACAACACAAAACTATCCTAGTTCATCCAATTCTGATGACCTCACCATAGCAGAAACACATGAAAACGATGACAATTCTACATTATGGAAAGTAATAGAGTCCCTTCAAGAAGAACTTAAATCTTTGAAGGAATTCAAAGAAGCCACAATCTCACAAGCAAAAACAATGGATAATACCATTAGAGAGCTCCAAGCCAAGGTGGCTCAAATTGAACAGGAAAAGGACAGGGCAATGAAAGATTTCCAGGCAAAGACAAGCAAACTGGAGCAGGAAATATACAAAATGAATAAAACCATTCAAGACATGAAAATGGAAATGGAAATAATAAAGAAAACACAGTCAGAGTTAAAAGTGGAAATGGAGAATCAAGGAAAAAGAACAGGAACTATGGATATGAGTATCAAAAATAGGATGCAAGAGATGGAAGACAGGATCTCAGGCATGGAAGATTCGATAGAAGAAATCAGTACAACATCCAAAGAAAATGAGAAAGCTAAAAAATCTCTCACCCACAACATCCAAGAAATCAAGGATACAATGAAAAGCAGAACCTAAGAATTATAGGCATAGAGGAAAGAGAAGACTCCCGACTCCAAGGTCCAGGAAATATCTTCAACAAAATCATAGAAGAAAACTTCCCAAACCTAAAGAAAGACATGCCAATAAAAATCCAAGAGGCTTACAGAACACCAAACAGATTAGATCAGAAAAGAAACTCCTCTCTCCACATAATAATTGAAACTCCAAATTTACAGAACAAAGAAAGAATATTAAAAGCTGTAAGAGAAAAAGGCCAAGTCACATACAATGGCAGACCCATCAGAATTACACCTGACTTCTCCTCAGAAAACTTAAAAGCTAGAAGGGCCTGGACAGATGTCCCTACACCTAAGGGAACATAGGTGCCCAGCCCGACTACTATACCCAGCAAAACTCTCTATGAACATAGATGGAGTAAACAAGATATTTCGTGACAAAACCAAATTTAAACAATGTCTACCCACAAACCCAGCCCTACAAAAGATCCTAGAAGGAAAATTCCAACCCAGAGAAGATAACTACACCCCAAAAAACAGAGGAAATAGAAAACTCCACAGCAACTAAACCAAAAGAGGCACAGGACCATCACCTATAACAAACTAATGGGAAATAACAACCCCAGGTCACTAATATCCATCAACATCAATGGACTCAACTCTCCAATAAAAAGACACAGGCTTACAGATTGGATCTGTAAATGAGACCCATCTTTTTGCTGCATACAAGAAACACATCTCACTATCAAAGATAGAAACTATCTCAGAGTAAAGGGCTGGGAAAGGGTTTTCCAAGCAAATGGACCCAGGAAGCAAGCTGGAGTAGCCATCCTAATATCAAACAAAATAGACTTCTAACTGAAGTTAATAAAAAAAAGACAGAGAATGGCATTACATACTAGTTAAAAGGGAATATTCAGCAAGAGGACATCTCAATATTGAACATCTATGCCCCAAATACAAAGGCACTTACATTTGTAAAAGAAACACTTCTAAAACTTAAATCGCACGTCGATCCCAACACATTAGTAGTGGGAGACTTCAACACCCCACTCACAACAATGGACATATCATCAAAATAGAAGCCAAACAGAGAAATAATGAGTCTAACAGAGATCATGAACCAAATGGACCTAACAGATATCTACAGAAGAAGGAATACACCTTCTTCTCAGCACCTCACGGAACCTTCTCCAAAATCGACCACATAGTTGGATACAAAGATAGTCTCAACAGATACAAGAAAATTGAAATAAACCCTTGTATCTTATCAGAGCACCATGGAATAAAGCTGGACTTCAACAGCAAAAGAATCAACAGAAAGCCTACACACACATGGAAATTGAACAACTCTTTACTGGATGACTACTGGGTCAGGGAAGAAATAAAGAAGGAAATCAAAGACTTCTTAAAATCCAATGACAATGAAGGCACAACATACCCAAACCTATGGGACACAATGAAAGCTGTGCTATGAGGAAAGTTCATAGCACTACGTGCCTTCAAAAAGAAAATTGTGACAGCTCATATTCGCGAATTAACAGCTAAACTGGGTGAATTGGAAAAAAAAGAAGCAAATACTCCCAAGAGGAGCAGAAGGCAGGAGATCATCAAACTTAGGGCTGAAATCAACAACTTAGAAACAAGAAGAACTATACAAAGAATCAATGAAACCAAGAGTTGGTTCTTCGAGAAAATCAACAAAATAGACAGACCCTTAGCCAAATTAACTAAAAGGCAGACGGAAAAAACCCAAATCAACAAAATCAGAAATGAAAAGGGAGAAATAACAACAGACATTGAGGAAATCCAGAGAATATTTGGGTCCTTCTTAAAAATCTCTATTCCATCAAATATGAAAACCTAAGGGAAATGGACGATTTTCTTGATAGATTGTACCTACCGAAACTAAATCAAGATCAGATACAGATTAAACAGCCCAATAACTCCTAAGGAAATAGAAACAGTCATTAAAAATCTCCCAACCAAAAAAAGCCCAGGGCCAGATGGCTTTAGCACGGACTTCTACTGGACCTTCAAAGAGGAGCTAACACCAACACTCTTCAAACTCTTCCACCAAATAGAATCAGAAAGAACACTCCCAAACTCATTCTATGGGGTCACAGTCACCCTGATTCCTAAACCACACAAAGACCCAACAAAGAAAGAGAACTTCAGACCAATCTCCCTCATGAACACAGATGCAAAAATACTTAATAAAATACTAGCAAACCGAATTCAAGAACACATCAAAAGTATCATACACCATGATCAAGTAGGCTTCATCCCAAGAATGCAGGGATGGTTCAACATACGAAAATCTATCAACGTCATTCACCATATAAACAAGATGAAAGAAAAAAATCACATTATAATCTCGCTAGATGCAGAAAAAGCATTTGACAAAATCCAACACCCCTTCATGCTAAAAGTTCTGGAGAGAATGGGCATACAAGGACCGTACTTAGAAATAATAAAGGCAATATACAGCAAGCCAGTGGCCAACTTCAAATTAAATGGAGAGAAACTTGAAGCATTTCCTCTAAACTCAGGGAGAAGACAAGGATGCCCACTTTCACCATATCTCTTCAATATAGTACTTGAAGTTCTTGCTAGAGCAATAAGACAACTAAAAGAGATCAAGGGGATACAAATTGGAAACGAAGAAGTCAAATTATCCCTATTTGTAGATGATATGATATAATAGATAAGTGGTCCCAAAAATTCCACCAGAGAACTCTTACAGCTGATAAACACCTTCAGCAAAGTGGCTGGATATAAAATTAATTCAAAAAAATCAGAAGCCCTTCTTTATACAACAAACAAATGGGCTGAGAAAGAAATAAGGGAAACAACCCCCTTCACAATAGCCACAAACAACATAAAATACCTGGGGGTAACTCTAACCAAGCAAGTAAAGGACCTGTACAACAAGAACTTCAAGCCCTTGAAGAAAGAAATGGAAGAGGCCTTTAGAAGATGGAAAGATCTCCCATGCTCATGGATAGGTAGGATCAACATAATAAAAATTTCCATCCCACCAAAAGCAATGTATAGATTCAATGCAATTCCTATCAAAATACCAACACAATTCTTTATAGACCTGGAAAGAGCTATTCTCAATTTCATATGGAACAACAAAAAGCCCAGAATAGCTAAATCAATCCTGTACAATAAAAAAACATCTGGAGGTATCACCATCCCAGATTTCAAGCTCTACTACAGAGCAATAGTTGTAAAAACAGCATGGTATTGGTATAGAAACAGACCAGTAGATCAATGGAATTGAATTGAAGACCCAGAAATGGACCCACACACCTATGGCCACCTAATTTTTGACAAAGAAGCCAAAACGGCACAATGGAAGAAGGACAGCATCTTCAACAAATGGTGCTGGTCCAACTGGATGTCCACTTGCAAAAGAATGAAATTAGACCCATACTTATCACCTTGTACAAAACTTAAATCTAAGTGGATCAAAAACCTTAACATAAGACCGGTCACACTAAATCTACTAGAAGAAAAAGTGGGAAAAACCCTCGAACTCATTGGCACAGGTGACAACTTCATGAACAGAACATCAACAGCTCAGGAACTGAGACCAACAATCAATAAATGGGACCTCATGAAACTGAAAAGCTTCTGTAAGGCAAAAGACACTGTCATTCGAACAAAACAGCAGTCTACAGACTGGAAGAAAATCTTCACCAACCCCACATCTGACAGAGGGCTAATATCCAAAATCTACAAAGAACTCAAGAAATTAAATGCCAAGAAACCAAATAATCCAATAAAAAATGGGGGACAGAGCTAAATAGAGAATTCACAAAGGAGGAATCCCTAATGGCCAAGAGACACCTGAAGAAATGCTCAACATCCTTAATCATCAGAGAAATGCAACTCAAGACAACTCTGAGATTCCATCTCATACCTGTTAGAATGGCTAAGATCAAAAGCTCAAATGACAGCCCATGCTGGCAAGGGTGTGGAGAAAGGGGAACCCTCCTCCATTGCTGGTGGGAGTGCAGGCTTGTGCAACCACTATGGAGGTCAGTATGGTGATATCTTAGAAATCTTGGAATAGCTTTGCCTCAGGGCCCAGCCATACCACTTCTGGGTATACATCCAAATGACTTCTCACAGAATCATAAGGAAGTCTCCTCATCTATGTTCATAGAAGCCTTATTTGTAATAGCTAGAAACTGGAAACAACCCAGATCTCCCTCAACTGAAGAATGGATTAAAAAAACTGTGGTACATCTACACAATGGAATATTACTCAGCTATCAGAAACAATGAAATTATGCAGTTTGCAGCCAAATGGATGGAACTAGAGAAGCTCATCCTGAGTGAGCTAACCCAGACTCAGAAGGATGCACATGGCATCTATTCACTTATAGTAGAATTTTAGCTATATAGTACAGGATATCTGTACTACAACTAACAAACCAAAGGGAACATGGATACAGACTTTATTTATTGTTTGTTTGTTGGTCTGTTTTTTAGTTTCCCCTCCCTAGCAATGAGACACTTTTCACTGGTGGTACTGCCTTGTAGGCCCCCAGTGTATGAAGATCCTCTTGGCCTTCATATGACTTCTGAACTGGGGTGAGGGTCTGTTATGTAGGGACACTCTACTCCAGAGAAGCAGGATGGAAGGTTTAGGGGGTAGAGGATGGGAGGGTGGGGCTGGGAAGTGGGGGGAAAGAGGACAATATGATGGAGATGTAACCTGAAGCAACAATAAATACATTTATTAAAAAAGAAAAAAAAAGACACCAAAAGGCCAAGGACTAAACCCTGTGGCTCAGCTTTTGCCTAGAGGGGTTTGATGTGTCTGAACTGTGGCTGGCTTTAAGGACTCTGAGGCAGAGCGGCAGAGTTGCTGATGCGAAGGGGCTGGGGTCTCCCAGAGTGAAGAAAGCATTAAGCCTTATTTAAGGTAAGACTGTGATAGCCAACTTACCCTGACGAATCTACATCAGACATCCAGACAAAGGATGGCTTAGTGTATTAAAGAATCTACTACAGAGACTGTGTTCCTGATGACTGAAGACCTGCCCCAGAGACTGTATTGTTCTAAAAGGTTAGGAAAATAATTGTCAATAGGATTAGTGGTTAGGTTAAAGGGGTTGTAGGAATTTATAGGGTTAATAATTAAGAAATGGTTGGTATTTGTTATAAGTGAATATTGTTAGTTAGTAAATAAATAAATAATAATAATTTTTAAAAATTCAGCAACACATCTTGGTCACTGTGGGTATTTTGTTTTGATAATTTTAGATGACACAATTTTAAAGGTAAAGGTTGACTTGCCTACCCAAGTCAAGGGCTAAGCTGAGAGGCGTACACACAAAGTAGTGTGTCGCATTCCATAAACAGCATATTGCAGTGTGCACAGGTCTGGGTTCGGTCTCCAGCACCACTTCTATTCCCATAAAAACAAAATCTACAGTCCTTATCCATCCATCCAGATATATTGATGTATTTTGAAAACTTTTAATAAAAATTTTTAATTGTGATAAGATAAATATGTTATATTCTCAAAGCTATTCTTTTTTTAATTTAATTTTTTTTATTTCTTCAAGTTACATCTCAATCACAATCCCCTCCCTTCTCACCCCTCCAGTCCCACCATCCCACCCTCTTCCCCCTCACACTCCCCCATCCACTTCCTTTTTTTTTAACTTTAAGGTATATCTTTTTTCCCCAACAGCTGCCCCTTTCAGTCCAACAAATGGCTCTTATAACAACAAATACAATATAACACAACAGAAATAAATAGGCCACAATTATGAGAATTATAAGGCTTAGCATACATTCCCAATGTCCAGTCCATACGTATTTGGCAACTGACTTTAACATTCTACTATGCAACCATCTCCATGAGTTTAAAGTTCTATATCCAACTCAGCTTCCACCCTAACTTGCATCTCCATTTTAAAAACATGTTAGATCCAGAACACCTTCTTAAATTCTTAAACAACTCAAAATTTAACTATGAGAGTATATCTAGTCTTCAACCACATCAGAGACCTGAGAAGGATAAATATTTCTGATTATACAGGAAGTGCAGGGCCAGCAGCTTCCAAAACTAAGAAATGACACACAACTGGCTGTCTGGACAGTTCCCAATTTCTCTCCATACATTAGAGCATCAGTCTTCAGCTTTTTGACCCCATTTCTCTGACAGACATTAATTGTAAATCAAAGCTATTCTTTAAATCTGTGTTGATAATTATATTCCTATTGTGGTCTGATTGGCCATTGGACCTTCTGTTATCTTAATTTTTTGCTTAATCTGACACTCTATTCCCAAGACCACTTCAATTCCCTTTTTTCCCTGGCAACTACTTTTCTACTTTCTGTTTTTATGGTACTTTTTTCTTGGCCCTGGGGTTGAACCCAGAGATTTATGTAGGCCAAAGCATGGAGCTACATGGCCAGCTTATCATAGTCATATGTGTTTGTCCTGACTGATTTATTTTGTTCAGCATTCTGAACCTATGTTCTACTAAATTCTCTCTCTCTCTCTCTGTGTGTGTGCATGTGTAATGTGCACTTGTTTTTAAATGTTAAAGGCTGACATTGTGTGTCTTCAACAATCACTCTCCACCATATTTTAGGAGAGAAGATTTCTCATTGAGCCTAGAAGGGCTGAGCAGCAAGCTCCTCCTGTCTCTGCCTCCACAGCATTGGGATTACAGGCTCAGGTTAGGGTGCTGGGGATTGGAATTCAGGTCCTTATGCCTTACTGACTGGCTTTTATCTATTAATAGACACTTATGTGTAGATTCTGACAATTATAAAACTATTTCAACAAGTGCAAATATAGAAATGCCTTTTAACTGCTCTCAACGTATACCTGTTTTTTTATTTATCCTGGTTTTAATATCTTGAGGAAAGTCTGTGCTGCATAGTATTTTAGATTCCCACCAAGTGGCACAGAAGTGCAAATACAATTTTCAGTAGAAAAGCTGTCAGACTCCACATCAAACCGACCCAATAGTTCAACTTCGAGTGTCAAGTAATTCATCAAGATTTAACTCAATGAAACCAATAGACTCAAGTCCTTGCTCTATGGTTAAAGCCGGAGGCCATTTAAGCACATACTAACAGTATATGAAATGGGAACTATTCTCCAAGAGACAACAACAAAATCAAACAGAAATAAAATAGCCTTTACCCCACAGTACAGGCACCAGGTGAGGATCTCTACTTCCGGGAGAATCACACAGGGCCCATGCCGGGCACGATGCTTACCCTGGTCTTGGCATCGATCTTCGCACCCCGGTCCAGCAATAGCTTCACCATATTTGCGTTTCCTCTTTTGGAGGCGACATGTAAAGGAGTGATGTCATTCTGCGGAGAGGCAGAGAAGTCACAGGCTTGACACATACACCTTAAGCAGGAACCTGCCTCCCCAGTCTCCCCAACACTAGCCTTGTCCTGTTCCCCTTTCTCCTTTTTCAGCACTTTCTAACTTCTCTCTAACGGCATTCCCTCCCGCAAAACGAGACTCGAGAATTTGAAGGCAGGGAGTCTATGAAATGAGGTTCAGCTTCAACTTATTGCTGGTGGTGACTAACAGACAAGGTGGAATTTTGTCCACTCAAATCTTATTTACTTGTTTTGTTCCATTATATTTCGTTTTGTTTTAATTGAGATAGGGTCTCACTATGTAGCTATGGCTGGTCTCAAACTGACAAAGATCAGCCTTCCTTATCTTTCTGGATGCTGGGATTAAAGACAAGCACCACATGGCTGGTCCAAATCTTACATTCTTAAATCAATCAATGGGTTTTCCTACAGCTCTTTTGCATTGCTGAGCATAATGGTTTAATGAAGAGCTTACTGCAGATTGAGCTGAAGGAGCATCCTGGGACACAGAGCTTTCCCAGACTCAGAAGGAGTCTTGGGTTATAAATGACAGACCGTGTTCGTTGAGATGGAGACATCTGAGCCTTGCTTGGGCCCCCCATGCTCCTGGTGCCTATGTGTGTCTACATTAGCAATTCCTTTTACCCATGCATTGACCCAAGGGTTACACATGAACTCATGCTGCTTCTAAACCAAGAAGGAAGCATATGTATACACTGATAACAATCCTCAATGTTGGCTTCTTATTCCTGGGTGTGTGACTTTACATCTCATGGTTCACAAAGATCCAGTGGGATCACATGCTAACCAGGCTCACAGCAATTATACATGGAGAGTTTGAGAGCAGATGCAACAGCTACCAGGTAGTGACACTTCCTGCGCCTGAGGAACTGAACTGATCACCTCTTGGTTTGGGTGGTGAAGTGGACATCAGGTCCTGTTGTGACTCCAGCCCCTGAACCCTGAGTATCTCAGTCGGTTTTCACAACGCTATTTGCAACCGGCCTTGCAGTCCTTTCAAGCAGAAATGGCTCACAGAACCAGAATTTATTTTTTTCAGTTTTTATATTTTTATTTATTTTCTCTTTAAAAGGCTTATTTTTTGAGAATTTCAGACAAACACACACACACAGTGCATTTTGATCACATTCATCATTTCCCCTTGCCCTACTCCCAGTGAACCCTTCTTTCTAACAAGTCCCCCTTCTACTTTTATGTCATTTTTGGTGAGGTGTGTATGTGTGTTTAGAGGTTTTTGCATGAACGAACATAGGTGGAGGGTATTTAAATGGCTAACTTTAAACATAAATTTTAAAAAATTCTAAACAAAGTTTGAGGAAAAACTATAGTGAATTTCAGACCCTCCTTATCCAAGTTCAACAAATATTAGCCTTGGAGCTGGGCATAGACAGAGCCTGCTTAGCACACTCGGGGCCCTGAGTTCAAGTCCCAGCCCTTACCCTACAGTAATCAACCCTGGGTTTCTACCACACTGTGCTGTGTTGCTTCAAAAACTAAGAAAAGAAACATAATCCAATAAATAGCTCAATTTAATAATCTCTAATAGAGAAAGAGCCTTTCAAGATGGGATCTTGTTAAGTAGCCCAGGCTAAGGAGGAAAGGGAGAAAGGATATATATATAGTATGAACGCACAGAGACTGGGGGAGCACCCACTCATGTATGAACTCACAGAGACGAGGCAGGACCCACTCATGTATGAACTCACAGAGACTGAGGGAGCACCCATTCATGTATGAACTTGCAGAGACTGGGGGAGCACCCACTCAAGTATGAACTCATAGAGACTGAGGGAGCACCCATTCATGTATGAACCTGCAGAGACAGAGGCAGGACCCACTCAAGCATGAACTCACAGAGGCTGAGGCAGGATCCACTCAAGTATGAACTCACAGAGACTGAGGCAGGACCCACTCAAGTATGAACTCACAGAGACTGGGGAGCACCCACTCATGTATGAACTCACAGAGACTGGGGGAGCACCCACTCAAGTATGAACTCACAGAGACTGAGGTAGGACCCACTCATGTATGAACTCACAGAGATTGGAGGAGCAGGGCTTTATAGGTCTGTGCCAGATGGGGTCCTAAGGCTGAGAGGAGAAGTGGACATGAGCCTCCATTCCTAACCCAGAAGCTACTTTCAATTGATAACCACTGGCAAAGGAAAAATTAGTTTTCTTTAATGGAGTCTCACTGGGGAAGGTAGGCCCAATGCCCAGCAGTAGATAAGTAGATAGTCAACACAAAATGAACTCCATGGAATCTTTGGAGGCTCTTTGTCTCATAAAGTCCTGTCAGGGCATGGTGGGTGGTTTTTTGGGGTTTTTTTTGTTTGTTTGCTTGTTTTGTTTTTTAACCTCACAGGTCCTTTGTGTATATATTATGGCTTCCAGTTTTTAATTTTATGGGATTCCTATGTGTGCAAATGTGTGTGTCTCTGCTTCTATATGTGTTCCTTGCACTTTTTCTTTGACTCTTTTTAAAATTTTCTGTTTGTATGTTTTGTCCTATTCCAATTCATTTGTTTTTGTTTTATCTTATTTTATTATTACTCCTTAGATGCCTGTTTGTTTTTTAAGGAGAGACAGAAAGAGTGTGGCAGGAACTGGAAAGAGTTGAGGGAGAGAAAACTATAATTAGAATACATTGCATGAAAAAATATTTTCAATAAAGGAAAAAACTTTGGAAAAAAAGTGGGTAAAAATGATGCCTGTGTGTGTGTGTGTGTGTGTGTGTGTGTGTGTGTGTGTGTGTGTGT
>CAJQZJ010032918.1:2764468-2776380 GCA_907164525.1 Lophiomys imhausi | reverse complement strand
ACACACACACACACACACACACACACACACACACACACACACACACAGCTTGTAGACCCATAGCTCTGCTTTAATCCTTGCGACAGTCCGATGGATAGCACAAAAATAACTCCATTTGCTAAGCTGAGACATAGAACTGCAATGTGCCAATATAAATAAAATCTTTAAAAAAGAAAGAAAGAAAGAAAGAAAGAAAGAAAGAAAGAAAGAAAGAAAGAAACATTTCATTGGTGGCAGGGTTGGGATCACAACCCCATTGGCAGACCTTCTGATGGTGGTATTCTGAGGCAGGGATCAGGATACCTCTGTGTAAAGACTCTGATTCTCATGTGTAAAATGACATGATGATATTCCTACTGATAGGCATTGGGTCACTTGTCATTCCTACATCCTATAGTAGCTGCTCTTAAAAACTGGGAACACATCAAGAGTGAAGGAACTCCTGTGGAGGAGTCCATGTGTATTTGTGTATTGATTCTTCAGTTAAGGAGGTCTCAGGCTTTCCCCATGACACAGGGTCGGAACCGTTTCTATTCTGAAGCAAGCAGTAGCACCCTGAAAGAGGCAGATGATGTCAGAGACTGAAAGCCTTGTTTCTAAGAGCCTGTGATTGTTATGGGAGTTTGTCAGTTGGTACAATCTTCCTGGGATGCAAGCCCACATGAAGAACCTTTGAATCTGCCACTGCAGCTACAAGAGAGAGTTTGGATGGCATGGTGGAAGGAGCCAAATGTGCCAGCCTTGAGGCCAGACATACTCCTTACCACAGCCTGGGCCAGAACGAAAGACCCTTGACCTCAGCGGAGCCTAGCACAGAACAACAAGCAACAGCAGCCAATGGTATGAGAGAATTCTGCTGTACTTCTGGGGGGGGGGGGGGGGAGTGAGTTTGAGTCTAGGCAAAAGGCAAATGAAGTCTCTGAAGAACAGGTAAAGTGGAAACTCGGCTGGATCCACCCAGATGACCGGGTTCTCTCTCACATCTCTCTTAACAGCTGAGTCATCTCTCCAGCCCCGTGTTCAACACTCTTAGCCAGCAGGGAAAACTCACACTGCTTTAAGATTCTATCTCATCCCATTTAGAATGGCTCTCATTACTAAACGAATGGCCACAAATGCTGGTACAATGGCGAGGAAAGAAGAACCCTTATGCATTGCTGGAGGGAGTGTAAGCTTGCCTGTCAATTACAGAACTCAGTTTGGAGGTTTCTCGAAAATCCACAACTAGAACTACTGCCCCTCAGGATTCAGCCGGACTGAAGTCAACACACCACAGAGATACTTGCACAGCTGTGTTCATAGGTGTACTCCCAACAGCCTCCTCGTAGAGCCAGCTAGGTGTCCAGCAACAGAAGAACGGCTGCCGCACACATATGTATGTGAGTTAAAGGACAACATTCAGGTGTTGGTCCTATCCTTTCTGCCTTGTTTGAGATGAGCTTTTTTTCTCATCATTGCATGAGCTCACAGGCAGCTTTCTGGGAGTCTCCCGTTTCTGTCCCCTATTTTCCTGAAGGGGTACACTTGGATTGGAGATTCTTGTGCCACTGTGTCTGGCTTTTATGTCCGTACTGAGGTCTTGAACTCAGCAGTTTGGCTCAGTGAGCCATGTCCTCAACCCCTCAATGAAATTTTATACAGCAGTAAAGAGAAAAGAGATCATGACCATTTCACGGAAATGAATGTAACCCACTAAGCCAGACTCAGAAGGACAAACACCTCACGTTCTCTCATGCTCACAACCTAAATTTAGAAGTGTGTGTGTGTGTGTGTGTGTGTGTGTGTGTGTGATGAACTCAAAAAGAGGATCATCAAAAGGGTAGAAGAGACCTTGATGGATGTGGAAAATAGAGGATTGTGGCATATAGGAAAGCAGAAGTGGGGGCTGAGAAGGAAGGGAACCAGTCTGAGTTGAGAGGACACATGGGGAGGGAGCTGGAGGGGAACAAATGAAAACAAAGTATAAAGATATATGCATGAAGATATTATTATGAAACATCAATACTTTATATGCTAACTTAAAATATTAATTAAAAGAGACAGATGGAATTTCAGCCAAGAGATGGAATTCCAAAGAGAACCAAATGGAAATATTTGATTTAAAAAAAATACCATCTCAGAAATGAAAAACTCCTTTGATTAGGTTCATGAGCAGATGTCACATAGCAGGGCAAAGAATCAGGGGAGTTCAAAGATATGTCAGTTAAAAAAAATTTCCCATTAAAATATAAAGAGAAAGGAATGGCGGGAGCTGCAGAAGAAAAGGCAAAATAAGAGGTGAGAAGCGTGAGAAAACTCAAAGGTGAGGAATGTTCCCAGAGTAATGTAAGAAATAAAACCACAAACTCTAGAAGCAGAAGGCTCACCAACTGAACACCCTAACAAAAAACTGCACAGTGAGACACAGTCAGATTGCTGAAAATGAAAATAAACTGCAGGTCAGCAGAAGGCAGAACAGACCACTTATTACTAACAGACCTCAAATACGGAAACAGAAAAGGATATTCCTAAGCCAGTACGAGTGGGTCTAGCATACAGAAACTCAGACCTATATGCAGCAAGGAGGGGGCTCCAGAGATGGCAAGAATGAAGGGAAATACAAGAAGTAAGTTATCACATGAAGTAAAATAAATGAGAGTGATTGTGGGTTTTATGCCGTATACAAGAATATATAACACAAACCCATGTTGTCACAGAGAGGCATCAGAGTGATCCTGTCACTGGGCTCTTACATCCTATGTAACATGATAGGACATTTGAAAGGATACCGAGAGACTAATGACATAGGGAGCAAGACACATTATTACATGCTATTTAGGACACAGAAAGTGTATGGAAAGCCCCCTGCATTTGTGTACTCACATACATGCATTTAAAAAGGGCTACACACACATGGGCCCAATGACTCACTTGTCACTCAGGAGAGGATGGCAGAAGTCTTATGTTCCTCATATTTTCTAAAAATAACAGTCATGGACATTGGCACAGGGCGCAGTGGGAAAGTGGGTACACTTCAGAACAACCCACGCTGCAGCCGACCTGCACCACCTCTGCCTCAGCCCACACCACAGGCATCCTTTACTCTCTGGGGCACGTACCAGTTTTACCTGCTCAGCAACATCCTGCACATCCGAGCTTTGAGGGAAGCTGCTAGTGCAGTTATCTACTGAACCTTTTTTTCCCCTTTATCACATAAAATGCACTGTGACTGAAAAGCTATGCTATTTATGATAAGAAATCTAGATTAAAATACAGAAAAGTACATTCAAGCTGGCTAGAGTTTTTAATATGATGTGATTTGTCTTTGAGATAACGGTTCACCAGGTAGCTGAAGATGACCTTGAACTCTTCACCCTCCAACTTGATGTCCAAGTACTGAGATTATAGGAGAGGGCTGCAAAGCTGGCTTGATAGGAATTTTGTACAAACTAAAGCAGATTTTGCTTTAGTATGAATTAGCATATTTATAAAATGATTTTTTTCTTTTACCAAAGATTTTTTTTGTATATTCAAAATGTTACAGAATACATTAGCATTTGACAATGTGTTTTAACAGACAAGACCATCAGAATTTATTCCGTCTAATAGCCAGGTGAGAAAAACACTCAGGGTGGTTAAGCCATTCTCAGAACTTTGATCTGACTAAGATCTGTATCTCCATAATGTTATTCAATGGAATTACTACTCAACCTGAAAAGCATGGCATAAACAAGCCTACCCAATGTCTTCCTTCCCCTGTCATTTACTTTTCAATCATTTTTACATATGGCAGCTACATACACACACACATATGCCTTATATACAACAAAGAGAACCGGTTACATAAATATTTACATAGAATACTAACAGGATCTGGATAACCATTTAGAATTTTGAGGAAAGAAAATTATGGGATAAGTAAGCTTAATAATTTCTAATTTCTGAGCCTGTTATCTGGCCTAATACCTAACAAAACACAGACCAAGGCAATTTCCCTGTTGGGAAGGTCTACAGTCACTCTTACATGGGGGTTACTGGCCCTTTCCTCAACTATCTGCCACCTTGATTTTCAGACAGAACTTTTATTCAGTACCCTCACCCCTTAAGGGCAACAAACTATGAAATTGAGGTTAAGATACTAACTTAGTAGGGTATATTTTACCTCCTACTTCTTGTGGCAGGGGCAGGGGCGGGGTGGGCCAACAATCATTAGAACGCAATCAAGTTGCCTGGGCTTTGTGCAAGTTGGATTATTTGTGTTGGATTATTTCCTAGGATATTTTTCAATGATGGGCATTTACATTTTCTTTTTTTTTATTAAGACTTCATTTTATTCTAGTTATGTGTATGTGTGTCTGTGTCTGTGTATGGGTGTGCCCATGTGAATGCAGGTGCCCAAAGAGGTCAGAGGCATTGGACCTCCTCGAAAGGAGCTGGGGTTACAGGCTGAAGGACATGAGGGCTGGGAACTGAACCTGGGTCCTCCGGAGGAGCTGCAGGGGTCTTAACCATAATTTTATTTACTATTATTGTGTGTGTGTAAGCTATGTGTATGTGGGCACCTGTGTGCCCTGGTGCATGTTTGGAGTTGGTTTTCTTCTTCCATCTTTCATGTAAGTTTTAAGCATCAAAACTTAGGTAGCCAGCCAGGGTTACAAAGCTGAGCCATCTTACCAGCACATGACCAGTGTTGAAGTTAAGACGATCTCCTCCCCCAAACAGGTACCTGTATTACGTTTTCTCAACTTTAAAACTGGTTTAGAAATATAAAGAAGATTGTTAACAATGAGTTTGGTGCAGAGAAGAATTTCCTAGTTATACAGCTAATTAAAAACACAAATATACTGAGAATGAGAAAAGGCCCAATACCCAATCTCTTAGAAATGTTTTCCTGCTGGGTGAAAGAGGAGTGTGCCTCATCCTGTGATCTTATGTGCATATCTGTGTGGCACACAAACACCTCCCCTACCTTGATCACAGGGCTGGCAAGAAGATATAATTTGTGGTGGTGTATACCCTAATTCCAGCTCTTGGGAGGCAGAAGAAGGAAGGTCTCTACCACCTCAAGAATAGCCTGGTCTACAGAATGAGTTCCAGACCAGGAGACTCATGTAAAAAAATGAGGAAAGAAAATAAAGAGCATTCCTTATTTTTTAAATCTCATTTAATACAAGATGGCCCTAGAAAGAGATACCAAGCTTATGAATGATCTACAAATCTCAAACTAATCTGTCATATTTCCTTCACTAGATTAGCACTGTATTTATGAGAACTAACACACAGTGAGCTTCCAATCTTATGACAGCATGGAGAATCTGGGAGAAGGTTGACAGTGGCAGCCTTCTGGAGCTAGACTACTTAAGCTCCATTCTAGGGCTTGCCCAATACGAACTGCACAATTTTAGGCAAGTTAATTGAATTTCTTGGCATCACACATTTATTACCTATAAAATCAGGTTACTACTGCTACTGACAGGAATGCCATGAGGTTTACATGCCAGATGCAGAGATTAAGAATGGAGCTTGGTGTCCTTTGAGATCTCAAAATATATACACTAAAGGTTTGTTTAGCTCCAAAATATCAAAATAATTTCTTCTTTAATCTGAATTGAAAGATAATACTTTATATATTGTCAAAAAACCAAATTTGCTCCAGGAAAAATATTATCTGACCCCCCCCCGCCCTCCCCCCGTAAAAAGGTAGTGTCCCAGAGTTAGGATTAGGGCAGGGCTCTGTTCTTATCTTTCCAGGAGATTTAAAGCATCCATCCAAGGAATCCAGGGACAACTGGACAATGGAAACCTCAGAAGAAAACAGATCAGACACCAAAGAAAACAAGTAGCCCAGACGATCCAGCCTTGCAGACTTCCTCAATAGTTGTTTCCTCAAAAGTCTACAACCACAACAACTCAAAATCACTAAGATCATTCAGCTCCACAGACTTCTCCAGCCAGAACTCCAGTAAAGCCCTGAAGCTCAGCTTCTGTCTACGAACTTCTTAGGACATCTAAATAGTTGAGCACAAAAGGACCAAACATAAAATGATTCTATTAACATTTTAAACCATTTTTCCATTCTTATTTGGGCCCCAAACAGGTTTACTACGTCCCAAATCAGCAGGAAGTCATTTTAAGAGAGCGATGTCCCATCCCCAGAAGGTGGGAAGGGTGTTTCCCCACTTTGGTCATTTGATGGATAATAGAAAATCTTCTTATTTAGGGGAAGAGACTACAAGCTGTTAAATGGTCTTGTTAAATGGGTTTTGGAGGTTAGACCCAGGGAGTTCTCTCTTTTTCTTTTCTGTATCCTTCTTTCTCCCTTATGTAGGACTGAACAGACTTGAGAAAAAAATGGGACATAGACATAATATAGGAAAGATCAAGAAAAAAGGACAGATTATTGAATATGCCCTTATACCTTTGTATATTAATACAAAATTAATATTATGTTTGCCTAAATTGGTATTAAGCTTTGTATATTAATGCAAAATTAAGATTGTATTGGGCTACATCGGTATTGATCTTTGTATATTGATACAAAATTAAGATTATATTTGGCCACAATGGTATTGACCCTTGTATATTGATGCAAAATTAAGGGTAACGCTTCTTAAAGGTAATGTACCTAGTAATGCTTGAAAAATGCAATGTGAAGTTTCGGCCTTTTGCCACCAACTGTCATAAACTGTTTAGGATAATTAAGAACTGCAAACTAATAGTCATGCAAACTTGTCATTTTGTTAGATACTATGACAGTCTATCACAGTTATTTTCTAAGCTAATCAGAAACCAAGTTGCTAAGAGACAAGCAACATTTGCTTATCTAAATATAAGAGATAGATAGGGCATCTTCAAAAACCTCAAGAGATCTGCAGAATATGGCATTCAAAGATGTTTTCTTAACTTAAGATTTTTTGACATTGAGACATGTCAGCTCCTGACAGCACCCCGTATTCCACTCCAAGTAGAAGATGAGCATCGAAGAATCTCCAATTGGAGATGGTTGAATTAGTGACAAGCCTATCTCTTGGCAAGAAAAACCCCTTGCTTCAACTGTAGACAGAATGCTGTCCAAAAAGGACAAAACTTGGAAGCAGGTAAGTCGACAGCCTAGCTCTGCCAAGACAGGGTAGGCAAGTCCTTCATAACTCCTGCTCTATAATCAATGTCTGTCAGAGAAATGGGGCCAAACGGCTGAAGATTGATGCTGTAATGTATGGAGAGAAAATGGGAGCTGTCCAGGCAGCCACTGGTATGTCATTTCTTAGTTTTGGAAGCTGCAGGGGCTGCACTTCCTATATAATCAGATATATTTATCCCTCTCAGGTATCTGAGGTGGTTGAAGAATAGATAGCTAGAGTCTCATAGTTAAATTTTGAGTTGTTTAGGAATCAAGAGGGTGTTCTGGATCTAAGAAGATGTTTTAAAATTGTGATGCAAGTTAGTATGAAAGCTGAGTTAGATATAGAACTTTAAACTCATGGAGATGGTTAGATAGTAGAATGTTAACGTCAGGTGCCAAATACATATGGACTGGACATTGGGAATGTATGCTAAGCCACATAACTCTCATAATTGTGGCCTATTTATTTCTGGTTTTGCATTGTATTTATTGTTATAAGAGAAAGAACCATTTGTTGGACTGAAAGGGGGAGCTGTTGGGAGGGGGAAGATATACCTTAAACTTAAAAAAAAGGGAAGAGGATGGGGGGTTGAGGGGGAAGAGGGTGGGAGGGTGGGACGGGAGGGGATTGTGACTGAGATGTAACTTGAAGAAATAACAAATAAATTATTAAAAAAAAAAGAATGGAGATTGGGACTCCATGTGTGCCTGCACGATGGATAGGTGTATACCTCAAGGGACTGACTCTCTCTCTCTCTCTCACACACACATACACACACACGTGCGTGTAGGATATTTTTCATTATTGTATAGACAGTGAACAAAGAATATAAAATCATTGCTTCTCTCTAGGATATTATGAAGTAGATAGGAAAACTTTAGGTAATGCAGTCATGAAGTCATCCAGTGAAATCAGACGGTTCTAGATGACACAGCTCTTGAGATGAATGCAGAGGGTATCGGAAAAGAATTAGGGTCACAGCAAGACTGTACTGCTGTGAGAAAGCAGAGAAACCTGGGACACCAGGCTGAGGAGTGATAGTCACCGCACTGGACACACATGGTAACTAACAATGCACGTGTTATTATTCCTTGGTGAGGAAGGTGTGGGGTCCATGCTGTTAATGCTGGAGATCCAGAAGAAACAGCCCTCTTTGCTGAGGAATGTCTAGCTATTTCTCCCCTCTCAGCTTTCCCATAAAAACCCAACAGAGTGGACCAGTCCAGTTCATTTCAGACCATCTCCAGGAAAGGCTATTCTGCCTTTCCCTAGAACAAGAGCAGGTGATTCCCTACGTTGCTGTGACAACAAAGAACTGACATATAATTTAAATTAGATGAAGAAGGACAGGTGACTGGGTAATGAAAACTCTGTAGGAGAGGATCACCCTAAGGGAAGGAGTAAGTGGATGATGCAATCTTAGCTTCAAGGCCCTTCTCCTCCCTGGCTTCACACTCTGCTGGACTTCTGTGTAGCTGGCTTTCAGTATATTAATAGTGGTAAATTACATATACCTAACATTTTTCTTTTAGCCACTAAGTGCATAGTTGAGTGATCTTCTGTGAGTCACACTGTGGCACAACCGATCTTCAGATTTCTATGCATCCTGAAAAGTAGAACTGTACCTAAGAAGAAACCCGTCATGGGTTCATTCTGCTTCTGTCTGTCTGTCTGTTCTGAGAATTTTATGGAGGCGATCACTTAGCCCTTGCTTTACTGTAATAGTTCCCTTCACCAAGTAGAGTTCCCTTGCATTGCATATGGGGTGTAGCCGAGTCAAGTTTTTCTTATTCTTCTGGAGGCTGAGTAACAGTCTAAATGCATCCATGTGCCACCTTCTGCTAATACATTCCCCCATTGCTGGACACTAGGGTCTTTAGTTTCTGGGTTTTCCTGCATAGTGCCACTAGAAATTCAGGTGGATAATCTCCTATGACAAGGTTTTTTTTTGGGGGGGGGGGGGGGGGGCCATTAATGGCACCTACAATAATTCTGCTGAGCAAACACTCAACTCTTCATGGTGGTCAGATGATTTTACTTTTCTATTGTGTACATAAGAGTTCCCTGGTCTTCAAACCCTTGCTAATGCTTATCTTACCTAAGTTGCCACCTTGCAAGATATTCGATACACGATTTCAATTCTTCATTTTTCTTGTTGTTTTAGAGCGGTAGTTCTCAACCTTCCTAAGGCTTTATTATACCCTTTAATACAGTTCCTCATGTTATGGTGACCCTCACCATGAAATTACTTTTGTTGCTAATTCATAACTGTAATTTTGCTACTGTTATGAATCATAATGTAAATATCAGAAATGTGGGATATCTGATATGTAACCCCCGTGAAAGGGTCCATTGACCATCAAAGGGGTCAAGACCCAGAGGTTGAAAACCACTATTGTAGACGAAGGATCTCATTTTCTGTAGACTAGGCTGGCCTGGAAGTCATGGTGATTTTTCTGTCTCAATCTCCCAGGTGCTAGAATTACTGTTGTCAGCTATCATGCCCAACTCTATGCTTTTTAAATATAATATATTTCAATCAGCCTTTCAGTTATTCCATAAAAGGCGAGTAACTGGGGGAGAAGGGCTCACAAGTTCCTACTCCCAGATAAGAGCTATTGGCAGTTTATGGCTTCTGGGGGAGGGATGGTCTGTTCTTGAGGAGTGTGAACTCCTGTTGGTTGCCCATGCTCCAGTGGGCACTCCAATGCCCATGTACATAGGTATCTCTAACTGAACTCAGTGAGGTATACAGACAAACAAGGATGTGAAATTGGAGTTGGAGGAGGATGTGAAGGGCGGTCCTGAGGAAGTTAGAGGGGAAGGGATGTATATAGTGAAGATACATTGTACAGTGTATGAAATTCTCAAATAATAGGTAAATGAAGCTAACAGAAAGAGAAATGAGTGCTTTTAACTTAGGAAAAACCGTGAGGTCTGGTGAACACTGATGAATGAAATAGCAAATTGGGGCCTGGAGAGATGGCTCAGCAGTTATGAACAGTGGCTGCTCTTCTAGAGGACCCGGGTTTTGTTTCCATCTCCCCCATGGTGCCTCAAAACCATCTGTAACTCCAGTTCCAGAGGATCTGACTCTCCCTGCTGGTTTCCACAGACACAAGGCACACAGGTGGTATACAGACATATATGATGAATAGGCAGGCAAAACACCCAGACACGTAAAATAAAATAATAAAAGTTTAAAACTCAAAATCAATTTTGCTTTCTGGATATTGAAGAAAGTCATTTTAAAACTTAAGTAAAATGAGGTTGTCTAGAAATTCTAGATTTCCATCGATGTTTCTCATAGAGTGGTTCTAATAAATCATTCACTTAGTTTCCTAACATTCCACCATCCAAATTGGAAAACCAAAACATGGAAGGCCATCAGAATGGTCAATTTTCCTTACTACTCTATCAACATTGATAAACCTGGAACTTATTTCCATATGGGATTTTTTTTTCTTCTCTTCACCCTAGAAAGGAAATCATCTCTTCTTTTATAGATTTCAGGATCCTAGGTCTTTGGAAACTTATCTCCCCCACACCTTGGCTAATTTGCCCCTACTTGGTCTTCAGATAAATTAGGCACGTGCTAAAATTTGAGGCACATGAAGGAATGAAGATGGTGCCTCTGAGGCTCCTAAGCTAACATGGCTAGGAGAAGATGCATCTGCAAAGATACAGAGCCTCTGTCCTAAGGACCAACAGCCAGAACCTCACCCTCAGCTTCCAGGTACTGCCCCAGTCCACCATGCCCTGAGCTGACTCTCCTCCAGCTCAGTGGATGCCCTAGCTCTGATGGTTCAGAACTTGGGCCCTGAGACTTGAGAAAGACATCTTAGATCAGATCCCTGCCCTGCCACTTTACTCCAGGTAAGACCTGGGACCAGCAACTCCTTGGTGGCTTCAATTTGCTCCTCTGTAAAAATATTTGTTCTAGTGGGGTTCAAAGGAAATGCTACATATATATGTCCTTTTAAGCTGTGAGATAAAATGTAAACCCAATGCTATAAACATTAAGAGAATGGTTATGTGTGTGTGTGTGTGTGTGTGTGTGTATAAAACAAAAATTGTATGTATAATTTTTTTTAAAGATGATGATGCAACTTTGGGCAACTTGTAGACAAAGGTTCTTCCAGCCTGACCTTGGTAAATATTTCCTAATCTTGTCTGATAAGAAGAATCGTGGGACATGCTTGTTAAAAACATGGTTGGTCAAGTGCCTTGCTGTAGATTTCATGAGTCAGTGAGAGGCCCTCACTTATGAACTACTGGAAAATTCATTTTCAATCTCAAGACTCACAGGACCTCACTCCTTGCAGTGAAAGGCTTGCCTTGTATGTCTTGCCAAGAATGTGTGTTCCGTGTCTTTGCTATGAGGTCATCAGATTTCTAGTTGTGGAATATTCATTACAAATATCCAAAGCATGATTACCAAAGAATAAAAGATGGATTTAATTCATCCTTTACATAGACACTTGTAGAGAGAAAACTACCAGTCATCAGGTTTCTCTGGCCTACAGCCTACATGAAGTCTATACTCAGACACACGTGGGACCTGTGGTGTCAGAATCTGCCAACTTCGTTGTTAACTTATGTTTATATATATATATATATATATATATATATATATATATATAGCCAATATATTATTGTTTCGTTTGTGGTGTGTGCATGTGTGCACATGTGTGTGCACATGTGTGTACATGCATGTGTGTATGTGTGTGCACATGTGTGTGCATGCACGTGCACACGTGTATGTGTGTGTGTGTGTGTGTGTGTGTGTGTGTGTGTGTGTGTGTGTGT
>CAJQZJ010032918.1:2734550-2764458 GCA_907164525.1 Lophiomys imhausi | reverse complement strand
TGTGTGTGTGTGTGTGTGTGTGTGTGTGTGTGTGTGTGTGTGTGTGTATGCAGAGGCCAGGGGTTGACATCAGGTATCTTCCTCAAATGCTCTCCAATTTCCTTTTGAGCCAGTGTCTCTCCCTGAATGCAGAGCTCACTGACTGGCTAGGCTGGCTGGTTGGCTATTGAGCTCTGGATCTCCTCCTGCTCCTCCATCATGTTCTCCAGTGCCAGGGCTGTAGGTAGGTGTTGCCGTGCCTGGCCTTTTATGTGGGTTCTGGGATCCAAACTCATGTCCTCATGCCTGCACAGCAGGTACTTTCCTGGCTAAGCCATCTCCCTAGCCCCCCAACTTCACTGTTTCCTATCCCAAACTACTTCAGAGTCATGCACACACAGTTACTTTCTAGTTTCTTGGTGTAAAATGGAAATCATCGTCATCATTCATGGGCTCCCTAAGAGGTGTAAGTGGAGTACTGTGTGGGACACTCACTACTACACCTGTTGTCAACAATGGAGGAGCATAGGTCAGTTGGAATTCTGTATGAGTTTCTTCTACCTCTTTTCAAAGTTCCTGTAGTGAAAGCTAAGATATGCTGTCAGGGGCTGTTTGGTGTCCCTAAAAGGAGCAATCTCATGGTGAGCACCAACTTCTAGAGCAGTGGTTCTCAACCTGTGGGTCGAGACCATCTGAAAACACATTTCTGATAGTCTTAGGAACTGAGACACCACCAAGTAGCAAAATTTCAGTTATGAAGCAGCAATGAAAATAAATTTATGGTTGAGGTTCCTAAGACCAATGGAAATACATGTTTTCCAATGGTCGAGACACACAGGTTGAGAACTGCTGGTCTAGACTCTTCCTCTGCTTCCCTTCTTTCTGGGATATGGTCCTGCTCTATCACATGGCTGTAAATAGGTGCTTGGTTCGATGTGTTTGGGCAGTTGTGTTATGGACACTGAACTACTGGGTGTGTGATTTGAAGGGGACCCTCCTTATACACAGAGGCTGAGCCACTGGGAACCTCTCTCATCACGTGCTAAGCATTGTGAAAATCAAAAATATCTTGTCCACTGTTATGTACAATATATGCTAATAGTGAACAAAATTCCTCTATCAATTCCCAAGTCTTCCAAGGAGAATGATGCTCCCTGTTCCCTTGAGAGGTTCTGGGGGGATTGTGGTTGGCTATGCATCACCCACAGCCCTTTACCACAGGTGACCGGGGACCTTCCACACACCTCACAATGTTCAAGGAACGCTTCTTCTATCTTAGCTTCTCCATGTAGAACAGCATGGACTCCCTCCTATCTGCAGGCCTCAGGCTAGTGCCCTCACCCCAGTTGCCACTGCCCTGATTGGCCCTGTCACTCCTCTGCAGCCTCCACTGCTTGTCTCCTTTTGGTTTTTAAGACTTTGTTGGTACCTGCCTCAAGCTGCATATGCTAGGATGTGCCTCGCCTCAGAGCCCTTTCATAGCTTGGCCAACACCCATGAGTTTCTAGTGAAGTGTCACATGGCCAGGCTTTTGAACTATGCTAAGCCACGCAAGTCTCCTTCCTGAAGGTGTCTTTCCAAACTCTACTGCTTCAAAGGTGGAGCGCCCAGTGGATGACCGCGCATGCGCCCAGAGGCACTTATCCCATGTGATTGACTTTTGCTAAGTGTTAACCTCTTCCCTTCATGGGCTTCTCTGCCCTTTTACAATCCTCAGATCAACAGAGGAAGAGTCTATTTTGTCCCCACTTTCTATGGAGGTGCCTGTAGAAGAGGGGATGAGGGCACATGGGGTAATCCAAAAGTACCATCTGAGGACAGGCAGTGTGAAGAATGTGCTGGAATGTTCAGTGGGAGGTCAGGCCGGGTCGTGGCAGCCCAGTGCAGCTCCTTGGGCTAACTGGTTGGAAGGACAACTCTAAAGCTAGAGAATAAGGATTTTTTTTTTTTTTTTTTTTTTTTTTTTTAGCGTAAATGAGGAGCGCTAAGCTCTGCTGACTCCGACCTTAATAGAATTTTGATTTGCAGGATTTCAAAATAGGATTTATTCAGGTCATCGCGAAACACTCTCAGCGTATGGACTGAAGTCTAGCAGAAATGGGAGAGGAACCAGTAGGTGCCTTGCAGTTTCTGTCACTTTTTTTGTTTCTTTGTTTTTGTTTTTTGTTGTTCTTGTTCATTATTGGAGTTCTTCCTTCTCCAAGCTATGCCATATGACTAACTTCTTTTTTATTCAAGATTTATTTTTGTCATGGGTATGTCTGTGTGTATGATGGTGCCAAGGAGGTCAGAAGGGGCCATCAGATCCCCTTGTGTCTCAGCCATGAGCTATCTTACTTGAGTCCTGGGTACCAAACTCCAGTCGTACCAAGTGCTCAAAGATGCTGAGTCATCTTTCCTCATCCCTAAATCACCTCTTTTGTTTGTTTATTACTTCAAGTTACATCTCCATCACAGGGCCCTTCTTCCACCTCTCCTGGTTCCACCCTCCTACCCTCTCCTTCCTCTTCCACCCATCCCACTCCTCCCATGGGGACTGTCCCTACATATCAGTCCCTCTCAGTTCAACGGTCATATGAGGGCTAAGAGCTTCCTCTTGCACTGGGGGCCCACATGATAGCACCTAGGGAAAATTATCCCCATTAACAGGTAACAAAGTCTATGTCCCTGATCCTATTGGTATGTTGGTTGTAGGATAGTTATCCTGTACTATATGCCTAAATCGCTTCTGAAAGGTTAACTTTGTGTTGCCCTAAACCACAGCAAACTGTACATTTTTGGAAGTGACCTTTCTGATTACTAGAGGCACTCCAGGGCCCTGCCACCATGCTACCTCCTGGACACGTGCCGTGCTCTTGAGGGAAGTCTGTCTTAGAGCGAGTTGAGTTCTCTCCTGATGACAGTGACAGTCACCACCACCACAAAAGGTGTCAGAAGCTCCTGTCTAATTGCTGGCCACACATCTTGAGCAAGATGGACAGGGACAACTTTCTTCAGTTGCCGTAATGTCACTGTGTATTATGAACTCTTAGTGAACCGAATGTGTGCATGACTATGCTGCCACGGGTGAGGGCATGGAGGGTAAATTGCAAGGCCCTGTGGGACTTCAGTGTGATCTACTTTGTCACGAAACTCTATGCTCTGTGGTGAAAGGAGGAAGGGAAGCCCACAGTCATCTCCATCACTGTCAGACAAGATGGCTTGGCAGTGGGGAAGGGCCTGTGTTTGATAGCCAGCTCCCTCCTAGCTGTTGAGGAAAACTTAAGTGCTGGGAACAGTGGTGTGCGCCTTTAATCCCAGAACTTGGGGACAGAGATAGGCAGATCTCTGTTTGAGGCCAGTCTAACCTATATAGTGAAATCTAGGCCAGACAGAAGTATATAGTAAGACCCTGTCTCAAAACAAAACAAAATAAAAAAATCAAAAACCAAAAACTGCAGGTCATCCTGGGAAGAGTGGTACATGCTGCTGATTCAGCCTCTTGGGAAACCGAGGCAGGAGAATAGCAAGTTTGAGGGCAGCTAGGAGTACACAGAGAGTGCTTGTCTCCAAAAGTAAAAAAAGGCCAAATGATAAAGGGACCCACCCCAGACCAATCAGTGACCAATGCAACAGTGAAGGGCAGTCTGCCAAGGTCCTGTGTATTTCCTGTCTTTGCTTCACATTGCCTGCTATTATGAAACTCACCTCTTTGGGTGAGGAACAAACGAATCCCATACCAATCGGAAAAAGGACAACACAGCTCAAGTGTAAGAGTAGATCTAAGACAAATACATTACTTAAAAGAAAATATGCAGGAGACGCTACAAGGATGTGGAGTTTAGAGAAAGATTGAGATGACGTTCAAGTTTTAAGAGTCATCTACACAAAGGTGGATTCCTCAGCCTACCTTTGCAGAAACTCACTTGTCTCTTCCATGGTAGAAGTGTTATATGACCATGGCCACAAGAGTATGATGGATATAGGGGATATTGTCCCTATAACTCACATTCTTTTATCAATATTCTCAAATCCTCATTTTCATTTTTATGATTTTTTAAAAAAGTCCTAGCTGGGCGTAGTGGCACATGCCTTTAATCCCAGCACTCGGAAGGCAGAGGCAGATAGATCTTTGTGAGTTCAAGGCCAGCCTGGTCTACAGAGTGAGTTCCAGGATAGCCAGGGCTACACAGAGAAACCTTATCTGGAAAAAAAAAAAAAAAGGTCCTTGATGTGGTAGAGCCTATATTTGGAGATAAACCTATTTTAACAACAGGTGAGTCTATAAGGATAAACACACAAATAAATAGAAATTATAGGTGGCTTTTTATTTCCTTTTATTTGATTTATAAGTGAACTGTATTTTGAGGGATACTCATTTTAAACCTGTGTAGGTGAAGATTCTGTTCCACAAACCAAAGTTTAGTCTCCTCAATTCTGAATTCCTAAAACAGCCATTGGGGGTTCAGCACACACTCTTTTTTTAAATTAAAAATTATCTATTTTTATTTACTCATTTTATTTCATAAGTATGGGTATTTTGGCTGCATACACATATATGTGCACCTCATGCTTGCCTGGTGCCATGGATTCCCTGGGACTGGGGTTACAGACAATTGAAAGCCTTTATGTGGGCGCTGGGAATAGAACCCAGGTCCTCTACAGGAGGAGTCAGTGTTCTTAACCACTTGAATTATCTCTCCAGCCTGTCAGTCACACTCTTAATTGGAGTATGCCAATGTTCCTCTACACACTTTCTGGAAATTGCCTAGGCTGTGCCTTCATATCCAGAGTCTGAGATCCTGATGCTCCATGGCTGGGCAGTCCTGTCTCCCAAGGCCATCTAGACATGTGTGAGTCACACAATGCTCAGAGAACCTCAACCTTAAGCACCCAACATTCACCACTTCTGTTTGGTAAATGGCTTGGAATTCCACTGACTCTTATAGTATCCCTCCTCCCTCAGTGCAGTCGATCTCGGTTGGGGAGCAGCTCATAAGTTTAAACACATTTTGGTCCGAAGCAATGGGAGTTTGGGGAGTTGGGAAAGAATAAGGCGTGAGAACAGATCTGCTGGTATGTGATGGACAAGGAAGTCCAGAAGTAATGCCATCATCCTTTTCGAATTCTATAAAGTGCATACTCAGTCTCTCCCAGGGCTAGGTGCTGGGTTATCCACTCCATGGACTGACTCCACAACATACAGGAAGACACAGACTTGACCTTAAGGAATTAAAAATCTCATGTGGGTATATAGCAAGGTATAGTAGGAAGCTGTTACTGTATTTTATCATATTTCAGTCCTCACATTTATTTGAGTTATTAAGTATAAAAATCTACTTCAGAAGCAGGAATTTTGCTTAATTGACTATAGCTTTAAAATCACTGTCACCATAAGTTCTACCCGAGAAGAAAGGAAAGAAACAGGGAGGGTTCTTGATGTTGCTCACACTTACAGCCAGCCCTCAGGTTGGACGGAATGCTGCCTAATCTTCTGGTGACTCCACTGGCATGCTGGTATGCCAAGGGTGCCTGGTCCTGGCAGGGAGACAAAAGGCTCTCTGGCCACACAAACATCTTGCCTTCTGGTTTTCAGAACAGTGAGGAATGGCTTTATGAAATAAATGGCTTTTTATCTCAAAAAAAGCTGTAGCTACAAGAAGCCCACTCACTGTGCATAGCAAGCTCCTCCCTGGAAGGCTGAGGGGATGAAGCTCATGTCAAAGTCAATGGCACAGAGGCCAGCATGGAGAGACGCCTGGGAAGCAGGAAGAAGTTACGGGCATGGACACAGGTGGTCTCTGAAGCCCAGCACTGCAGACTTCGCACAAGGTAGATAGCCAACAGGACATGCAAAGTGGATGAAAGGGTTAGCATGGTGCTCAGAGACTAATGAAGGAAGAGTGGAAACCTGCAGGGCAGGGAGCAAACACCTTCCCTGAGAGGCAGGTGACATTCAGAGGTCACTGTGCCACCTTACAGAAGGCAGGCCTGTGATGTGGGGGTGAGCACAAAGCAAGGCTCTCATCCTTTCTGACTGCCCCAAAGTTACAAATCAGTGCCATGTATTACACAAGCTGCTTTGTAGTAAGCAAGTGTTGAGCACCTAGAATGTTCTTGAGAAGCAGGACATGAAATGCTAAGAAAGGGTCTCACTATGTAGCCCTGACTGGCCTGGAACTGGTTTTGTAGATCACAGTGGCCTCAAACTTGAAGAGATTTGCCTGGCTCTGCCTGATGAGTGTGCCACCATGCTCAGCCCAAAGGATATACATTTTAAATTCACTTTAAATTAAAATTAGCTACACTCATGAGTGGCTTTGGCAGCCCAGGCATGGAGTAAACAGCTCTTGCTTCTTGCTTGGGCTCCGAGGGTCCTTAAAATAATGAAAAGTAGGTCTATCACAAGCTGTATGTCCCAGTTATGCCACTGCTGGTATTTACAAACAGGACTCCAATTCAGCTTATCACAGAGATCCTTGCATACCAATGTTTACTGCCAATACTTACAATGTAATATATATGCATATGTATAAAACTACCAAAGAATTGAATTAATAAAATGTGCAAGGGAAAAGTATTTATGTCTGTATTTCATGCATGCATGTCTACATATATTAAAAGTCCGAAGTCTACATTTGTTATATTTTATTCCTGAGTTCATTGCAGCCGTTTGGCAACAAACACTTCCCTTGTCCATCCTTCTAGATCTACTCTGGGTGTTTTAATCTGTAAGCCACCTGGAGTCTTCTAGAGCAATCTCTAACCTTTACAGGGGGGTCAGACTAGGAAAAACTACGCCAGGAAATACAAATCTCTTTCAATGAACAGGAGGAACTTGACAAATATCCATTTAATGCGATTTGACCTTTTGTGATCCTTCTTGGAATGACAATCAGTAGGGCCTCTAGGGTGTCTCAGTTACATCCTCCTCCCCAAGAGAGGGAGGATTTGCTCTAAGAGCAAGGGGGTCGTGCATCAACTTAGATGGTGCCAAAGCTGCCATAGCTGACATAGGTCAGGCTGTACTGCAGCATCCAGCAGTTCTGTAGGGGATGGGGGGTGGGGTGGGGGGGATGGGGGAGGATGGGGGGATGGGGGAGGATGGGGGCATGGGGATGATGGGGGGATGGGAGAGGATGGGGGTTAGCTGCATGGGCGATACAAAAAGAAGTACTGAAGGTGTCAGCTGGGGTGGTTTGAAAATACAGGGCAAAGTCACACTGCAAAAATCAAAACTGACAGAATCCAAGTCTGGGAAATGCGATGATGGAATATGAACATGGGCACATCCTTGCCCTCCAGTTGTCAGAATTGTTCCTGGGGTATATATTTGGTCTCCTTGCTCACACTGGCTTGTTTCTGTCCCTAGTCTGTTTCAGAAACACCTATACCTACAGATGCTATCCTGGCTCCTATTCATCAGGCTTTTCAGTAGTTAGTATCTCCTTTCTGGGTCCTTTCTCAGCCTACAGCACTGCCATCAGCCACCAGTCTAAATCCTCCACAGTTCAACCCTCCATCATACCCACCCATAGTAAGACCACAGAACCCCAAACCTCTCTCCCTAAAGACAAAGGGCGCCTCTGCTGTTTGGTATTTTACCCCTAAATATCTCCTATACTACCATCCACACCTGGTTCTCATGGTTATACTTTGCAGCCAGTTCTTAGCAAATGAAATCAAACACCTTCCCTTCATTGTTCTGAGTAGAGTGACCCCAACTGCAACTTTTACCTGCTTCATTCCAGAGTTGAACCATGCCTCTGGGGTTAGGCAGGGAGAGAACTCTGATTTACCCTAGTACAAATGATAGAATTGCTAATGATGAAGTTACTAGGAATTTGGAATGTAAGACGGGCAAGCTATTTCTAATGAGCCTTCTCCAACACCATAAAGCCAGTCGTCCCTCACCGCCAACAAAGAGAAGCAGAGGCTGCTGGGAGTAAGCAAGAGCGGAGGGCTCCTATACACAATATAAAACCCAACTGCACTTCAGCCTTCGACATATGGTGTCGAGAGGCCTCATCAGTTGGGACAGGCTGGGGAGGATGATTTTTGGATCTAGCAAAAAGCAGCAAGTGTGGAATATTTTATACCAACACTGGTATAGTTGTTCTACATCACTTTTCAGCGAGGCATGTGAGGTTAACATGCAGGTCTGAGGTTTCCATCGATCTTCAATCAATAAAGGATCATTGCTCATAATGAGTGTAGTCATTGTTGGGAGGGAAATGGACATACTCGAATTGCTTAGAAGGAGTGTGACAATGCTGTCATTCTTTCTTCAATGTTTAAGCATTCCCTCAACTCTAAACTTAACTCTCAGTGGCAACAGTTTCTCGGTGACGGCAGAGGCTAGCTTCAAAGCCTTCCAGAGGACATGGATTTTCTAAACATCCTAATTAAATGATGTGTCTTAGTGAGGTTTTGATTATGCTGTGAATTATACAAATGGACCCAGAAGACTGCATCTGGACATCAGTGTGAACGATAGTTTACAGAAGCACTCTGAAGTTGTCCTTTTGAGAGTCAGAGGTGGCCTCGGAGCCAAATGGGGGCACTAGCAGAACTCCAAATTAGAAGAAGAAACTCTCTCTAGCCACTCAAGACAGCAAGCTTTTCAATAAATGGATGGCCGCAGTGGAAATCTATGTTGGTACCACCTGAGTGCTCATTTATTATTTTTTTTCCTAGAACTAATGAACCATTAAGAAGTCTGGCCAACTGGATTATGATAGATAAGGGAGATGAAGTAAGTGACTGAGTTCTTTGAGTCTGTAATCCTGCCTCCTCTAACCACTAGCTTGGGGATCAGGGCTAAGCCTACCTTGCCTGTTAAACAGGGATGAGTTAAACTTTTCTTCTTGAGATAAAATGTATGGCTTGGTACTGCCCACCTACCAACTATTTCAAAGGAAATTTTATTTTTACTGCCACACAGCAAGTACTGGCCTTACATTCCATCTCGCCTTACCCCATCTTTCTAGAAGATGAGGTTGCCACAAATACAGTCAGTACCTTAGCTGTCACAGTGCTTAGATGCCATGGCGTTCACTGCTATGTGGCGGTGTTGTGGCTTGAACTTTCTGTGACTCCACAGAGAGTTGATGTCACTTTATTATTTCTTATATCATTATAAGCTATATCATTATATCTTACTTCCTTTTGTGATTTCAATTGACTCATCTTACAAATGGTAAACTTAAAACACACAGAGAATTTCATACATGTATACAATGTATTATCATCATAACCACCCTCCAGCTTCCCTCTCCCACTTTATTTGGATCCCTCCTATATGTCCCTCCACCAACTTAATCCCCCCATTAAAAATATTCCATTGAGTCAAATTCGTGCTGCCATGCACATGGGTTTGGGGTCATCCACTGGAACATGGATAACCCTACAGGGGCCACAATCTCATAGAAAAACGACCCTACAGGGGCCACAATCTCATAGAAAAACGACTCTCCTTCCCCCAGTCACCATTAACTGCCAATAGCTTCTCAGGCAGGGCCAGCAGTGGGTGGGGCTTTGGGAGCCCCTCCCATACTCATGCAACTGAATAATTTCTAACATTTCTAGACTATTTCATATGGAGAACTGCCTAGAGTTCATAACCATGGAAGTTGCAATCGCTTACATGTATTTTCTCTATATTATTATTTGTGATATTTGTCATGCATCCCACCGACATACAACTCCCAATCACTGTTTACCTTCCTCTTCAGGAATCAGGCATGCTTATGTCCTAACAAGAAACAGGCAAGGTAAGATAACAAGGCTGATTTCTCAATGGCTGGAAGGCCATACCTTGGCCTATTTCTGACTCTGGGAAATGAGACATCAAACTCACTTGAGATATCCTGCAGGTGCCATGCTTTGCCGTCTACTCACCCGTGCGGTGAAGTCCACAGCGGCCGCTCGGTTTAACAGCAACGTGGCCACATTAATATTCCCATAGTGAGCAGCTATGTGCAGCGGGGTGAAGCCACTCTGTGAAGAAAACACAACAACTGGTTAGTTGATTCCTTCCAGCTCCTCCCCTGCTCCAATAAAAACTCGGGAGCAAAATATGCTGGGGTCCACATTCCAGTCTGTGCTAGGCTTTGGTCAGGGCTAATGGTTCATAGGGTTTCTAAGGAAATCCGCACTCACAAGCAGAGAGAGCCAGGGAAAACCCAGGGATGGAGATTGTTCAATTTAAGGACTCCATTAGCAGAACTGTGCAGAAGCCAACATCTCAAAAATCCTCAGATTCACTGCTGAATGGCTTTGTTGCTACTACTGTTTTAGGTAGAGAACTGGCCATGGGAACTCAAGAAAACAAATTCATTTAGCTTTACACAACACAAAATTCAGGCGAATCAATATCAGTCTTAAGGACTAAAGCAATTTGGAGGTGGGCAGAGGTATTATACCATCGAGATGATTTTTTTTTTATATCAAGGAAGATCATGTTCTACAAAGAATCAAGACATTCATCTGTTCATTAGCATGTGCCTACCCAGCAACACAATCTTAAAGATGCTTTTCTACCCATGGTCATTTTACTTCCTTAAAAAAAAAATGCCAAACATGCAGACACTTACTTGTTTCCCCTTCCCCCCACCAAATCGTAACCTTAGAAGAGGTGATGCGTGTCTAGTTTGTTAGCAAGCTTCTTAGCCATGCTAGCCATCACTGCCTCTCATGGAAGGTGGGTCACATCGCACCGTTCTGAGTAATACTCCTGTTGCTGACACCACGGAGGGTAAGTGTCATGCAGAACCCTAAAGACTGAGTCCCTGAGGAGTGGAGCAACAGGGGTGTCTGCAGCTTTGGGTACAGCCGATAAGCATCGGAGGTATCAGAAGGCTTTGTCTCTCTTGCAATTACTCATAGGTATTCAAGCATCCCTCAATCTTCCTTCCCAGTGCCAAGTTCAGCTGCAGAAAGCCCTGGCAATTCACCAGCTGTCTGTTCTAGCACATGCTCCTTCAGGGGCAGGGGGTGGGTGAAGCAGGATTCTAGCCTACGGAAGGCAATGCAAAGAAGGAGTGGGGAGGGGATGAGGCAGCAAACCTAGGAAATGGAAAGTGATGAAGCAGATCCCGATTATAAAATTAAAAAAAAAAAACGGAGACAGATGCACATATATATACCTCAGTTGCTCTATTCACCACCATCTAGGTTAACACATTGGGAGGCAAAGAGGAGGAAAAAATGAATGGTTAGTTCACTTGGTGACACGGACTGCAGGAAGCTCGTGGCAGCTACGGGATGAGGATGAAAGCTTTGATGGAAGGGATCGGGTGCAGGAAGAAAGCTAGACTCCAAGAAGAACAGCTACGCAGAGCCCTGGTCCATCGCCCCACTTCCCCCATAGTGATTTCCAAGCAAGACAATAGGAGCCTTTGGCTGTGGCTCCTTCCCTACTGCCCAAGCTTTCCACATCTACTATCACCGTTAGAGGTCAACCCTTCGAAATTTGCCACACACTCTCGCTAGCATTTTGTGATTTGGCCCTGATGTGTGAGCTGCACTGGTCAATAGATTCTTTCATGATATGAAAAGGAAGGAAGCCGGAAATGCATGGAAATCCTTTTCTTTGGAGGTGACCTCCCTTTGAGCATGCATGATGCGACATGGGCAGCATTCTCTGGCTTCTCAGGTTGAGGCAGGGAGTGACTGCATTGGCCGGCGCAGACGCAGACGCATGTTCTCATTCCTTTTGGTTACGTCACATTTTTGGCGCAAGCTTGCCAAGAAGGAGACCGGGTGTTCCCGAAGATTGCCTGCCCGACTTGAGACAGGGGTGTGAAAGGCTGGTGTGCTCTGGGCCCTACCTTTGACTCCACGTCCGCGTTGTTGTCGTTCTGCAGGAGCAGAGCTGCCGCCTTTGTGTCATCTTTCCGGGCCGCGATGTGGAGGGCTGGGAGACGTACTTTTCCCTTCGTGTCATTTTCGAGCAGGAGTGACACAACTTGGTCATGACCCTGTTGCAGAGCTACAGCCAATGGTGTGAAGCCGTCCTGCAAATAGAAGGATGTGTCAAGCTAGACCAAGTGGGTACTTTTTTTTATGATTCCATTATCACCTCGGCAGTGGGATGGCCGAGGATGAGGTTTTTTTTGGTTTTGTTTTGTTTTTTGAGGGTTTCGATGCTGACATGAGATGTAAAAGCACATACCGATTACTTATACACTTCTATAATTACGTGTATATATAATCAAATTAAAAGCCAGAAATTTCTGTTTGTGATTTTTTTCTTTTCAAAGGCTATTCATTATACACTAATTGAAAAAAAATCTGAAAATATGTAAGAGTGCTACATTAAAAAAATGATGTTGCCCAAATGTCATTATGCATAAAACAGTCTTTATGAAACAGTATTGTCAAGTTGAATCTAGGTGAAGTCTTCAAAGGGGATTTCAAGTGAGTTGTAAACTTTCTCATTGATACTTTAAAGATGGGGCGAGTACTCATTATAACCTAGCCTTGTGCTTGGAAGGCAGCAACTAGTGGTGCACGGCCTGCCTGTTCCACTTCAAGAAAGGCCTGTGTGATATGCTCTTGGCTTCTCTCACCAACAAGAGGGAAATGACTCAGCAATCATGCAGAACCCCACTTCATTGTTATCTTAACCATGTGTATGTATTTATAGGGACAATATGATGCTGTGATTTACGAATATAATGGAATAAAGAAATTAAATTCCTAAGCATACATACCACTTCAAGTGCTTAGTACTGTTATGGTGAGAACATTAGAGGTGTATTCTTCCAGCAATTCTGATCTGCATAACACGCTACAAGTATAGTCACCATGCCATGCCGACATTCCCGACAGGGACAGGCCTTAATCCTTCTGCATGACACTTTGACTCTCTGCGCAAAACTTCCCAGTGTTCCCCACTGCTGAGCTGAGGGGGGCCTGTGCTTCCAGGAGTTCAGTGAAATGGAATTTCAGAATACATCTGGACATAAAGGTATATTCTGCACACTGTGTGTCTACCCTCTGAAGTTCCCTGGGATATGACAAAGAGGAAACAGTTATAGATTCCACCGAGGTTATTTATGTCATGTCTGGTGTAGTGTTGCTGATTGGAGAATAAAACAACAGAGGGCAAAACACCCCGAGAATGGCTCACACAGCACTTCTACTGCGATTTCATTTCTATACATCCAAAGGAGCACTAAAAATGATTTTTACTAGTGAAGACATGGGCAAGTTTCTCATCATTTTTACTGTGGTCATGGCTATTTCTGTAGTCCTCTGGTAAAAATATGTCAATAAAACATCAGTGAGGCCGAGGAGGGAGCTACGTACTTGAATGCTAATGGCTTGTTGGCTTTCCAAAGGCTTTCATCATTTGCTCCTTTGCTGGAAAATCGGTAAATGGCTCTATGAATCTATCATATTCAAGATTGTGCAAAATATCAGGCAAAGCTTGTAAGGGACAATTGCACCCAGTCTGTTCCTGTATGGATCCCATCCACGAGTTTCCACACTAATTGTGGGTGTGCGCAGGACTAGATATCTCCCTTCCTGAGATGACCTCTCCCTCCTCTCTGTATTCAGTTCCCATCTATGCTTCCTTCTATGGGATCCTCTCAACTACACTATCCAAGAAAATAAGACAAACCAGGACACTCCCATCACTTTCAGCGTGACAACAGGCCAGACAGAACCAAGAGGAAATCACAGCTTCACCCTTATGCACATGGAGTGTAGAACATATCATGATGCAATTCAAAGGGATGAGTCCTTATATACATGTATCGATGCACCGTTTATATTCATAAACATCCAAGTGTACTCATCTGCATAAAGATGTGATGGATGAGCCAAGCGTTATCTCTAGAGAAAATTTAAGAGTTTTTTCCTTTCATTGTATTTTGGGATTGAAACAGTACAGGGACTGTTAACTTTGAGGCCTGGTAACCTGTGAGGTGAAATAAACCCTCTCCTCCCCACATTGCCTTTGGCCATGGTCTTTATCACAGAAAGGCAAAAGAAAAACAAACTAAGATGAAGTTAAATTACTAAAAGAGAATACTTACTATCCCTTTGTTGTTTTTTTAAAAGATATATTTGTTTTTATTTTGTGTGTTATACCTCCTTTGTTTGCACATATGCTGTATGTACTACGTGCATTAAGTGCCACGGAAGCCAGCAGAGGGCATTAGATTCCCCTGAAACCAGAATTACAGATCATCGTGCATCACCATGTGGGTACTGGGAACACTACCTGGGTCTTCATTAGCCACTCCGCCGCCATCTCTTCAGTTCTCAGTAACTATATCTTAACTGGATTTAAGAATATTCTCAGACAGACCACAAATTCTCTTGATGAAACCCCCCACAGTATGGAGGGGCATGAAGTGAGGAGCAGGGCAGAGATAAGAATGTGCCTTGGACATATTGCCCCTTCAGAACATGTAATGTTGTTCATTTCTAATAATGCCGGGCAGCAGGCTGTCAGGTAGACATGCCAACATTTACGGATGGGTGCTGCACTGGTACATATTTAGGCACTGTTCAGTTTTTAGAAGCTGTTAATACTAATTACACTAACAGTCTTGCATACTATTTTTGTATTTTCCTGTACCTGTAGTGTAAAGTCTTACCAGAAAATTACATAAGCATTATTAACTTTCGAGAGGCCACCGGGTGTTCTGAACTCGTGTTTTGGTGCCTATCAATTTCAACAACGTCAAAGGAAAATTCTGGTTCCCTCTCTACGTTTTTCCCTTTCAACTCAAGGCCAAAAGATTGGATTTTTCTTCTTCACCTGACTGGAGTTCATGTCCCATTGATCATTGTCTGCCTTTCTGTATGAACTGTCTTTTCATTCATTTGCTAGTTTGTTCATTCATTCGTTCATTTGTTTGTTCATTCACTCATTCATTCATTCATTCTGGAAGGCATAATCTCCAAGGTGGGTGAGGAAATAACCAGTTTCTAAATCTTCTTTTGTATGTCACGTAGCAGCTACACCAGCCTCCTGGCCAGAGAGGTGGCATTGTGGTGAGCTAGACACTATCTCCTAGAATTCATCACTGAATTAAAAATGAAGAATGTTCAAGTAACAGTTCTTTATTATTAGCAACAGGTTTCCAGTGATGTGCTGAATCAGCGATGACAGTACCCACAGACAGATTAAAAAATCTACATTTCCTAAGACAGTACAAAAAGCTTAAATCATTTTTTATTTTTTAAGTAATTTTTCTATTCAACACTGTAAAAGATATTTACTCCCCACAAATGCTGCTGTTATTTGGTAGTTAAATGTATATAATAGCTTTATTTGGAAGTACAGATAAAATATAATTAGTTAACACATATATATTCAATTATTATAATTAGCCTAACACTAATCTGGAAAAAAACACATTTACAGTTAATATTCATTAAGATGATATTCAAAACAATTGTTGCCTTGGAGGCAAGACTATTAAGAAGCAAAAATTATTATTAATAAAATATGTTAAAAATTAAAATGATAGCTTAATTATAGGGTAGACCAGGCACTTGAGTAGATAAAAGAATATCTGTGCTGTGAGAGAATTCTCCAAGATTAAAAATAGAGTTTCTAGGGCATCTCATAAAAGAGTCAATACATTAAGTACCCAAAAGCTGTTGAAATCCTAGTGAGAAAATTCTTAGGTCTAGGCTTGCAAAAAACCTTTTGAACACGGGAACTTAACCATAGAAGAACAGAGAGTGCCTTACCTCAGTGGCCAGGCTCTGGCTGGCACCATTGTCCAGAAGAAACCTGACGACTTCCAGGTGGTTCTCCTGGGCTGCCATATACAATGGTGTGAAGCCATTCTGCAAAAGAAGAAACGAGAATTGTGTGGGCTGCTTCGCTGAGCTAGTACTGAACATGGACATTGTGAAAAATGTTCACATAGAATTACTTCTATAATCCTTCGTTGTAAACATCATAGTTATTAGAGAACTGAGCGCAGCAGCCCATACCATGTCCATGATTTAAGTGTGATTCATGATCATAATCACAATTAGACTGCTCCTCACACAAGGGTAGAGTTAGTACTCAAAGACAGTAGTTTAAAAAAAACTTACAGCAATTTATGTACCATAGGCAAAGAAGCATACTCATGTAAACCGTGTTGTGGTATTATCATGAATAATATATTTTACTAGCTGCTACAAGGATGCAGAGAGAGATATATTCAGCTGTTATCTTCCAAGAATCAATCATCTAGGGCAAATAAAAATGTATTATTTTCATAGGGGGGAAAAAGGCTCCATCTTGGGAAGGAAATTATTTTAACCTCAAATTACTTCAAATACATGCCAGATGTGATTTCACAGATCAAATAAAGGAAGGCTCACATGCAAAATAGTACAACCAGTATAACTGCTTCCTACCACAACTTTCTTTCTTCCTTTTTTTCTCCACAGACCCTAGGTTGGCCTAGAATCGACTACATAGCCGAGGCTAGCCTTAAACTGCCGATCCTGTACCTCCTGAGTGTTGGGGTCACAAATGTGCAGTTCTACTGTGTGTGGCTCTTTCTTTGTGGAGGGCTTGCCTTTCTAGCTTTAATACCTGAGAAACTGGTCTTTTCTAAAAGTCGAATTCCTGTTCACATTTTGATTACTAAAAATATTTGTTTATTGACACTTGATTCTCATTTCATAAAACTCATTCTTACAAAATGTACAGTTCAGTGGGGGTTGTGTACTCACAGAACTGGGACAATAAGCTTGCCAGGCAAGAACCACTGCAAGATGCAGCCCCACTAAGCCCTCACGCTGTTGGTACCAATTTTCAGCATCTGCTTTTTTTTTCTGTAACCTTGGCAACCACCCATCTCTGCTCTGTTTCTATGGCTTTGTTCACTCTGTACATTTCATATAAATGAGATCACACAGCATATAGCCCTGAAGGTTATGTTATGCTCTTTCTGCTACCCATGCTGATAAAATGTTTTTGTGCCTCCTTCCTTCACAAGAATGTCACAGTTTCAATACCAACTGACCCCTCAGGGATTATGGTGGAAGACTTGGTTCCTATATAAATGTCTTGAGGGCCCTGGGAAGTGATTGGATCATGAGAGGTCTAATTTAATCAGTGGATGAATCCATTACAGATTGGTGTTTGATGGGATTCCTGGGAGGTGCTGGAAAGCATGGGGGTAGGATCTGGTGAGAGGAAGCAGTGCCTTTGGCCCCTTGTGGTGAGCAGCTGGACTCAGCAGCACGGGGTCTGCCACGAGGCTTTGCCTAGTCTTGGGGTCCCTAGACAATATACTCAAGCAACTGTAAGCCCAACAAAACTTCTGTGTTTTTCTCATGCATGACCTCATGGTAATGAAAACTAGTTCACCCAAAGTGCCTCGGATTTTAAAGTGAGCATTTGGTATATACAAAACATTTTAGTTTGCCCTAGTGATGGCCAATAGAACCCCACCCATTTCTCCCTCATCTGACATCTTATTTATCTTGCCTTGGTGAATTATTCTTCCTGCTCTGTAGGCAGGACTTGTCTTGGCTGGACACTGAGATAGATGGGCCTGCTCCTCTGTAACGATGGCGTAGGCACGTGGACAAACTCCTGAACCATGTTCTCCCCAGTCCCCTTCTCCAACTACAAGGGATGACATCAAAGGACTCTCTTGCTCTTTGGCTCTGGCTAGGTTCTCCTGCCTGTTATTCTAATTATCTATTTTCGAGAGCTTTCTGCCTCACTTTTGCTTTCTGTTCTCAGTGTCCCCAATCCAAAGCCAATAAACTCTTTGGAAATTTTTTTTTGTTGTAGTACATTTTTGCTCCTTTAACCCAAATAACTCCAATTCATGTATGTATGTATGTATGTATGTATGTATGTATGTATGTATGTATGTATGTATATATATATGAATTGAGAATATATTATATAATATAATAAATAGATGTTATTACATAAAATATAAATTATAACATAGTCAACATATATTATATATAAAATACATATTATATACATAATCATTAAAGAATTTACAAGTATATTTTGAAGAGACTGACTAAAAATCTTGCTACCACACTTTAGCCCTGGTACCTCCCTGGTATTATCTACAGCAGCCTACAGCTATCACACTTGCTTGTGAAAAGACTTGGACTCAAATTGTGTGGCCAGATTTGAAAAAGATGTTCCTTTTCCATTTTCATATTCATTTCAAAACATAGGAAAATTTCAAAAGAAAGCTGGTAAAAAAAAAAACAAAAAACCGGGAACATACTGGAGCTCAATTTACATTTTCTTCTCTCTGGCAACAATAGATTTAAATCTCCAGGGGACAGGCTGCTTAAGATGCACTCACTGTGCTATTTAAAAGTCTGATTTTATCTATTATCTCCAATACCTTCTGCTCTCAGTGTTTGGTGGGGCTATTATATGCATGCAAATCTGCAGACTATGGTATGCTCCATCACACCCAATCAGGCAGAGTAAAAGGAAAAAAAAAAAACCAAAAAAAACATGGCTGAGGGACATCCCTTTTACTGCATTCATCATGGCCAACTAAAACACACTGTAAAGTATTTTGCTGATTCCTGCATGAGACTAAGTTCTGTGAAAGTCGGATTAAAGGTCCAAAGTCAGGGGGGCATTTAGATCAGACACCTACCTGTCTGACTGTAACAATCTGGCTCCTCGAATACAGGGGACATCTGAATGTGGGGTAAACCCTAAAGGGTACCCAAGAATACATTTGGCTTGAGGTATTTTGCCTTTGTTAAAACAAGTAAGAAAACTTGTTCATTCAAAATATGTCCATAGACAAAATACTACCTGCTTGGAATAAGAACAGTCAGCTATGTGTTTGGATGCAGGCATGGATGAGAGAAGAGAGAAGCCAGCTGTTTTACCATACCAGGCAGTTTCTTCGTCTTAAGTGGTAAACACTAGGCAGTGCTGTTGTATTGAGTGCAAAATACTGAGGAGTGAAAAAGAAGTGAGTTCTTCATAATTGCAATTCAGTTAACCAATGGGGTGTGTGTGTGTGTGTGTGTGTGTGTGTGTGTGTGTGTGTGTGTGTTTAGGCTACTCCACTTAACCAGCTTGCTCTGGGGATTCGATGCCATCCTTCCTGTGTGCTAGGATTCCAAGTATGCTGTCATGCTCCCTTGGCTTTTATGTGGGTGCTGAGGATTCCAACTCTTTTCCTGCTGAGCCAAGTCCCCATCCCATTTTTTTTTCCTAAGGTATAGCAAAGAGGTTATGGGAATGTAAAGTCATTCAAGGAAGAATTAAGTAACTGTTAAAACATGAGATCAAGGCAATGACCAAAACTCATTTAAAGTAAAAAACCTAGGACTGGAGAAATGGCTCAGCCAGGAAAATCTAGGCTCACAACCAAAATAAAGTAAAAAAATCAATACTTGGCCGGGCGGTGGTGGCGCACGCCTTTAATCCCAGCACTTGGGAGGCAGAGGCAGGCGGATCTTTGTGAGTTCGAGGCCAGCCTGGTCTACAAAGCGAGTCCAGGACAGCCAGAGATATTCAGAGAAACCCTGTCTCGAAAAAACAAAAAAAAAAAAAAAAAAAAAAAAAAAAAAAATCAATACTTGTAGTTCTAGTGCCCAAATGCACAAGAACAGAATTCCAATGCTGAGCTATGTCATTTTTATTAAGATTAAAGGAGGGGGAAGGGATTCTCAACTATTTGTTTTTAAAGATTTTAAAGAAAGATATATTAATTTTATTATTATTATTATTATTATTATTATTATTATTATGTGCACATGTGCGTGCATGTGTGTGCGTTCGTGCAAGACAACCTGTAAGAGCCAAGATCTCTCCTTCCACCATGAGGGTCCCCGGGGTTGAACTGAGATCATCATCAGCAGGTATTTTTACTACTGAATCATCTCACCAGCCCCCATTTGTAAGGGTATTTAGATTAAATTAGATTTAGTAAATATCTAGGGATTTTTGATACAGTCTCTTAGTCTGGGATATGAAGATCAATTTGGCTGTGGGAAATTAGTTTATCAGCCTATGGACTAAAAATAAGGTTGAAGCCAGGTGAAATGAGGAGAGACTCTATAGACTAAAAACAAGGTTTATGACCTGGCATTGTTTTCAGTTGTTAAGTGGGCGGAGCCCAGATTAGGCTGAAGTCAGGTGGAACAAAGAGAGATCCTATTTAAGGACAAGTAGATGGTGGGGGGGGGGCATGCTAGAGAGCTCCCATGCTAGACCTTTCTCACACTAGAAAGGACAAAGGGTAAGTGCTGGTGGACTGACGGCCAGATCTTCCTGAGGCAGAAAGAAGCTGGTGAGCAGAGAAAGCCTCAGCAAGACAACAAAAGGCCAAGGACTAAACCCTGTGGCTCAGCTTTTGCTTAGAGGGTTTGACTAGTCCAAACAGTGACCTGAACATAACTGTGGCCAGCTTTAAAGACTGAGGCAGAGCGGCAGAGTTGCTGATACAAAGGAAATAAGTTGGCTTATGGGCAGCTGAGGTTTCCCAGAGAGAAGGAAGCCTCAAGCCTTTTTTAGGGTGAAGCCACCATAGCCAATTTACCCTAAAGAACTTTCCTCTGAGGTAATCCTGAAGACTGTTAAAAAAGTGCTTTAAATACAGAGACTGTATTCCTGACAACTGAGGAGCTGCACCAGAGACTGTATCCTTCTAAAAGGTTATAAAAATGGTCGTTATAGTTATCAATAGGTTTAGTGGTTAGGTCATGGGGGTTGAAGTCATTCATAGGGTTAGTAATTAAGTGTTTATATTTGTTATAAGCATTTATAGTTATTAATAAATCCTTATTAGATAATTAAAAAGGTTCGGCTTCAGTCATTTATTTCTTACATTTTAAGAATCAGTTTATAGCTGAAATTTCACTTAGAGACCTACCACTCTACCCCCCCTTTCTCCTTTCTCAATCTAGAACTTGGGATCCTTCTGCCCCAGCCTCCCAAGAGTTGAGATTACACGTATGTTCCTGCACACCTGGCCTGTCTTTCTTGAATGTGAACATTACCATGGGTCATGCATTAATGCACGAATAAAATCTCCCTTTAAAGAAACTTATTTTAGCCATATAGTACAGGATAACTATACTGCAACAAATGCACCAAAGGGAACATGAACATAGACTTTTTTTTCCTGTCAATGAGACACTTTTCCCTAGTGGTGCTGCGTTGTAGGCCCCCAGTGTATGAGAAGGGTCTTGGCCCTCATATGACTGCTGAACTGGGGTGGGGAACTGTTGTAGGGACATTCCACTCCACTGGATAGGGGGTAGAGGGTGGGAGGGCAGGACTGGGATGGGGGGAAAGAGGACACTATGATGGAGATGTAACCTGAAGTAATAAAAAAAAAAAAGAAAGAAACTATTTTTAAGATAGAGTTTTCTGTAGCCCAGGCTGGCCTTGCACTTGCTACGTAGCCAACTTCTTTTTGTTCCGCTTCTACTTCCCAAATGCTGGGGGTTAGGACCATGAACCACACATGTACAGTTTATGTGAAGCTGGGATCGAACATGGGGCTCCATGGGTACTAAGCAAACCCAACACCCACTGAGCTACAGTTTTGGCTTGAATTTAACTTTTTTTCATGGCATCACTGTCTTTTATGTCTTTGTAAAGTTCCTGCTTAACAGTTGCTACCGGGAACTGTCACACAAACTTCTGGTTCCGCAGCATGGTCACCTTGCTGCTCCCTCTAGTCACAGCATGGTGTAACTCAGGAGGCACACAGGGTCAGGTTTTCAGATGAAGTGCTGTGCAGTGTGTGACAGGGATCCCTCAGCACAGCTGCAAGGACAGGGAATTCACAGGCGGCATTCTTCCCTCACAGCATCATCAGTGTGGATCGTGTATAAATTCAAATTAAAACGGATTTGGGCTTCATTCATCTCAACCAGAGCTCTCCCACTTACTGCCTGCAGATTTGTAGCTGTGGCTGCCCTTGGACATAATCAGGAATGCTAGGAATGCGTGCAAGATTTGGAGGAGGTGTTCTAATTGGAAATGGAAATAAAAACTTTCACGACTATCTCTCAGCTCACTGCTTAGTGCTAGCTATTTATCTGTCAGTAGACAAAATCATAGCGATATTTTTTTTTGGGGGGGGGATGATCAGTTTGAAAGTGTGATGCCTGCCATTCAGATGGCTCAGCATGCAAAAGTGTTGGCTGTCAGTCCTGACTACCTAAGTTGGATCCCTGGAACCCACATGGTGGGAGGCAACAGCTGACTTCCCAAGTTGTCACCTGACTCCAGCATGTGTGCCTCCCCCCCACAAAAAATGAATGTAACCATAAAAACCTTCTAAAGCACACATTCTTCTTTCTTCTGTAGTTGACTAGTTTGTATCTGAAACTTTATTTGCGAAACTTTAACTTCATGTCCGTCCCTTCTGAAAAAGCGTTACTATTGAAAGTGAACTCTCACAGACAATGTAACCAAAGTCTAAGCCCAGGGAACCAGAAACAAAGGGAACAAATTATCAAGGGATCCTGCAGTTGGGAGCTGGGAGTCTTTACTTCCCTGACACTGATGGCCCCGAGGACCAAAACTCTCAAAGGGATGGTGTAAATCACAGTGACTCTGCAGACATCCCAGGCAGAAAACATTAATCAGTCAAAGATACACAAAGACAGTGAGCCTTGGTACACTTAACACAGACACAAAAAGACCATAGGGTAACTAATTTTAAAAAGTACTCTTTGGATCTTTGTGATGACTCAGTGAGTGAAGACAATTACCTCCAAGTGTGATGACCAGAGTTCAATCCTCAGGACCCAACATGGTGGAAAGAGAGAACTGACTTTCCTAGATTGTCCTTTGACCTCCACCAGAGGGCAAACACACACAAACATAATAAATAAGTATAATAAATTGCTTTGTCCGTTTTGGTTTTTCAAGACAGGGTTCCTCTGTGTAGCCCTGGCTATCATGGAACTCACTCTTTAGACCAGGCTGGCCTCAGACTCACAGAGATCCGCCCACCTCTGCCCCCTGAGTGCCGGGAATAAATGTGTGCGCCACGACTGCCTGGCTTATAATTTTTTTTTTAAGTGTGTTAAGACTTTTTCTCAAAGGTCAAAGGCAGATTTGTAAAAGTAAGCTCATGTGAATTGTCCAACGAAACGTAACACTAACCATGAGGGGTTTTCAGAATGCAAAAAGACTCAATGAAAGGGCCGGGGCCATGGCTCATCAGCAGAGTGTTTAGTTGGCACACACAGGGCCTTGGGTTTAATCCCAAAAGCCTAACTGAACTGTGATTTTGTAGAGGGGAAAGTGACAGAGTTGATCTTTTCCAATAAAATGACGCGTTCACTTCCCTCACTGCTTTCCGTTTTACACAGCACGACTCTTGCAAGAAACACTTGAGAACTCAAAACTATCACTTTTTTTTCTCCGCTTAATCTTTTGATTTTCAGATTATTCTCACATCAAACACCCAACAGGACCCCAACCTAATTCTTCCTAGGCTTCAGATCCCAAGGGTACTGGGAAATCCCAACCTCACAATATAGCCAGGGGGTCCCATAATTCTCTAATACCACCTTCCTTGTCTTCACTAAGTCCTGGATCTTTGGCTAAATTTTCAGGTTTGTTCTATGATCAATATGCTCAATGCCCTTCACCCCCGTGGAGCCACTGACAAGCAACAGATGTTGCAACTAGAAACAGGGAAGAGTTGCTGAGTCCTTGTTGGATGCTGCTGCCTTACAAGATGTTTGCTTTGCTACATGACTTTTTTTTGGTATATTTTTATATTTAAGAATTATTTTGTTTATTTTACATTCCTATCCCCATCCCCCACCATCCCCTCCTCCCAGTCCCCTCCTCCCTCCCACTCTGTAAATGGTTGGATGATAAGTACTTGCTATGTTAAACCAGTAAAGTAGAGAAGCTAATTCTTTTAGCTTCAAAGACTAAAATTAAGATGGTAGGTTGTCTATGGTGCTCTTTCTAGGACCTTATATGAGTGTCTACAGAAATGACAATGGGCTTATATTTAGCATAAATAGTCTAAACATTTAAGGTTTGGGGATTTTTAAATTTTCTGGAATGTTTTGTTTTGTTTTTTATTTGTTTCAGAAAACAACAATGCTGCCTTTCTTATAAAAAAGGGATTAATCAGTTTTTTTTCCAATGTCCAACTAATAAAGCACCATGTACTCTGAAAATTCAGAAGCTTATTCTTACTTATATATATATTTTTATATATACATATACATATGTACATATACATATGTATACATACATATATATTATATATATATAAAAACATTTCCCATGTAAACTAGCAACAGTGAGACTGGATCCAGGTTAGATGGCATTGTAAAACAGTGTAAAAGACCCCATTTCAAACATCTGCTGAACATTTGTGAGTGACTGCCAGCCTCAGCCTTTCATAGGTGGACCATGGCTGAAAACTCTACCTCTCCCAACACAAACTGTAAATGAAGATACATACAAACTCATCTCAGTGAACTCTGACAACTGCTTGAAAAAAAGATGAGCTTGCCAGTGATGTGCCCTCAGCTGCCATGTAACTCAAGCAAGCCAAGCACTTGGTCCAGAAGTCTTTTTGGTACAGGAAGGTCAAAGTCCTTTAGGATACAGCTGTAAGTTCACCTGAGACTGTGCGTTGACGTTCGCTCCATTCGTCACCAAGACCTTGACCACTTCCGCTTGCCCAGCTAAAGATGCGATGTGTAAGGCTGTGTTTCCTTTCTGTGAAAGGAAGAGGCAAGACACGTGAGCTCACAGCCTGTTCCCTGCCTCTGTGATGCAGAGATGATGGAGCTGACGGACAGCTCATGAGAATGGCACCCTCCTTCTTACCGAGGGTTGACCCTTTTCAGAACAAGGCAAGTGACACCGAATGCACTGAGCCTGCGACACTGACCTTCGTGGCTGCATCGACGTTCGCTTCCCTCTGGAGCAGCTCAGAGACCACTTCCACATGTCCTTCTTTGGAAGCAAGATGGAGTGCATTCAACCCATTCTGATGGAAAGAGAAAGGAAAGATAACTGAAAACAGAGTTCTCAACCATCCACAGCCTGCCTGCCACACGCTCCTCAGATAACACCCTACCGCTGTCACCCATGTGTGTGCAGTGTGGGAATGTGGAGAGGAAATAAAATATGAAAACTAAGAGGGTGGCCCATTATTTACTAAGTGTTGGGAATCAATGGTCACTATATTCCTGCATTTCCTGGCATCCCTTTGACAGAGACTACTCTGACAATACTGGGCTGACAGAACTTAAGGACAACAAAACCAACCCACCTGACAAATGGAGAGAAACCTTGCTAATATTTAATCTAAGGAATTTAAGAGTTGTAAGTAAAATGCCAACGACAACAATAACCACATCTGACCTGGTTGCAGATGTTGATGTCAACTCCATTTTTGATGTAGTCAAGAGCCTTTTCCAGGTGACCTGCCCGAGCTGCTCTCAAGTAACTTGCGTTGGCATCGGACTGAAAAGAAAGAAGAAAAAGCATTGTGGGTACAGGCACCCAGCCAATGGTTCAAAGCAGGAGAAAAGCCACTGGGCTGCTTTATTGTTGGTATGGAAATACAAATAACATTTTCTAACAACTCAAGAGGAATAGGGCAAACCCAGGTTCTATTCCCAGAACCCACACAGTGAGTGGCTCACAACCATCTGTAGCAATTTCAAGGGATTCAGTGTCTTCTTCTGGCCTCTGTGGGCACCAGGCGCACACACTGAGCACATAGACATACTGACATGCAGGCCAATACTTACACACACTAATAAAAATGTTCCAAGCATACCGGTTTATTTCTTTTGAGGTATTATAACTTATTCTGAATGGAGATAGACAATTTCTCAAGAAATGTGACCACCTTAAATTAGTACAGACTCTGTAGGGAAATTCCTACAGTGTCTTGGGCATCACATTATGAAGAGCCAGTTGCTGTCTACCAGAAGTTCATCACTGATTCCATTTGTTTATCACAGCTGATTTTTCACTTGATAGCTTCCCAAAGCAAGGGGCACATTTTCTGTTTCTTCATTGCCTCAGTGGGTTGCTAAATTTTCAGTGGCTAACTTCCTACCATACTGCTTAAGGGAACTATTCTGTATTAAGAGCATGCTTTTCGCTATGAAAATCATGCAGCAAAGAAGACACAAATTTTCTACACATTTTCAAGCTCACTGAGGCCACAGCATGGAGAACTCTCTTAGGAATAATATATTTAAACACAACAAAGTAAGATGGACTGTTCACTCTCTGAAAATTTGCATCTCTTAATGCTACCCTAACCTATCTCTAATGCCAACAAAGGCTGGGGAAGCCACCTGCAACACAACAGCAGAAAGAATCCAATGCAAAGCCAGGCCTGCAAAACACAGGAAGGAACCTGTTGGATGCATCTCAACCCAGAGCAAGTTTTCCTGAAACTGGATCCAGAAACATCTCTCTGCCACTTTGAAATGCAATTGTGAGGGAAAGGCTTCTAAGAGAAGTAAGTCTTCTAACCATATAGTGACCACCTCTTTCCAAGACCAAACACCTCTCCATCTGTGAAACCTGGTCAAGACGCTTGGGGCTCCCAACAAACACATCCATTCCACCTAGTGCTGGACACTTTATTACACAAAAGCATGGGTTTAAAAATACCCATCCTTCTTCCACATGGGACCATAAGTCCTTTCAGAATAAGCAAGGGCATGTTAGAAAGCAGGTGTTTGGAAAGTCGCCAAGATAGCAATCTTTGTGGATCACCCATTCAGGCCTGGCACTATGGCCAAAAGGAAGTAAGTTCTGGCCTGTTAAAGGGTCTTTGGTTCTATAGAATAAGTAAATGAGCACTTATTTGCTAGGGCTCTCCCAAGCGAGGACACTGACCCCAGGATCCTGGTCACCCTCCCCTGTGTCGAAGTAAGCCTTGCTCTGTGGGAATGTCCCTTACTCCTCATTACTATTAGCATTTTGATTTGAGTGGCCCTTCTGTTGGACCCACTCTGCTCACCATTCAATACATATCACATTGTGTCCCCTATGCCACTAACTTTGCCATGACTAAACACGTTCCCAGAATTGCCACCTGTCCAGAGGGCCCAAAATTGACACCTCCTTCAGGTTATAGTCTTGAAGTAAGAAGTTTTACTTATTGGCAGCTGCTTTTTTCTAAGAATGTTGGGCCCTCTTGGGTTGCATCATGCCGTAAACAGAACCTGTGTGTTATCCTTGGGCTGGTGGTCTTGAGTTCTATAATAAAACAGGCTGAGCAAGCCATGGAGAGCAAGCCAATAAACAACACCCTTCCATGGCCTCTGAATTAGCTCCTGCCTCCAGGATCCTGCCCTGCTTGAGTTCCTGTCCTGACTTTCTCCAATGAAGATCTACGATCTAGAAGTGTGAGCCAAATAAACTCTTCCTGCTCCAACTTGCTTTTAGTCATGGTAGTTTGTCGCAACAATAAAAGCCCTAACTAAGACATACACACAGTTGACCCTGTTCATCCCAAGATATATGGATCTGTCCTGTTTATTCACATATATGGTCTTGTGTAGTTGGAAATCAATACTTAAAATACTTTAAATACTTTAAAAAATGTGAGGGCCTGTACAGGTATATAAGGGTGGATTTACTTATTTACTTTGTAGCTTGTCTTTATTCTCAAATAGTACTATTTAATAACTACTTTCACAACATTTACTTGATACTAGTTACTTATTACTAAAATAAAGTAAAATCGGAATTTGCATTAAGCATATAAGCCATTTACACAGGGTAGATAATGAGAGAGAGAGAGAGAGAGAGAGAGAGAGAGAATATGTGTGTTAGAGTTTATATCAGTCACTTCACAGGAATTCAAGGAAAAACTGCAGTGTTTAGACAGACCCAGCTGTGTAAGAATGGCTCACTGTACAATAACCTCCGACCCCTGGGCCTGCTTGATGGGTACGTGAACATGGAAAGGCTGTGTTGTTGTGCTGGGAACAGAATGCCATCAGTCTGTGTGCACATCTCAGCTGCCAGAGGCAGGAACTGTGAGCTACACATACTGATTCTAATGCGGGCACCTAAAAAATACAGCTAAGGAGGCTAAAAAGATGTGTGATAATTCAAGGAAAAGAGCCTCTGAGCTGATTCCAGATTTAAAAAAAGATCTGGCAATTCTGTATGTGGCCCATTTTCCTCAAAAAGAAAAACCAAAAAATAAAAAGTCTTACCCAAGATTCTAAAACAAAACACACACATAACTAGTTTGAGATAACTCTTCTAAGCCTGGATTTTTTTTTTTTAAAACCTATCTGAGGCATGGGTTCTCGTGAGACTAGTAAAAGTTACCAACTGTTTTCTTACAAATACTGCACATGGTCAACCTTTATCTTAGGGCTCCATACTATTTTAGACTGTGTTTGGTGAACAGGTTTGGTGTTTGTGGTTTTTTTTTTTTTTTTGGTATATCATGATTTTCTAATATAAAACTTATTTATACAGCATTTATGTGACATTAGTTATAAGTAGTCAGTCTAGAGCATGTGGATGTTATGCATGGGCTCTATGCAAATACTATATCATTTTATATAAGGAACTGGATAACCCATGGATTGTGGAATAGGCAGGGGTTGGGTACCTTAGAAACAGTGCCCTTTAGAAACCATGAGAGGGCTGTACATGCTGCATATGTATTTGTAGTTTGCACCCTGCTTTATGTATCTCAGCAGGGTTTTGCTTTCTACTTGAAAACTCATATAGTAAGTATGACATATTCTCTAGTGGGGATGGTGAAGACGGCTCGGTGGGTGAGGGCACTTTGCAACCAAGCCTGGCAACCCGAGTTCAGTACCAACTCCCTGGAGTTGTCCTCTGATGTCCACACATACACAGTGGCATGTGTGATCCCACCTCAAATAAACAAACAAATATAAAGTAAAACATGTCTAACGTGCATCTTTCAACTACTCCCTTTACCGAGAGACCCTGCTAGTAAGTGGCTCTTTGAGGCAACTTATCTACAGCCTCGGAATGCCAGGAGGCTCGGGAAGGGACAATAGTTATTTTCACTTTTCCCACCCCTTGGCCACACAAAGCACCCTCACCTCTGTGAGAGGAGAGCAAGCAGCTTCTGTACGTTTGAACACGGAGGGCACGGGTAATGAGAGAAAAAGCCAGAAAACAAGAACGAAGACACCCCTGAAGAAAAATTATAACTCAGGACATAGACTTATTTAAGTTCAAGGAGTTTCTCATTTTCTCCCTCAACCATCTGAAAGCATCTCAGTACATCATCCTGCCTCACATACGTAGTGAACACTGATTGCATACGAGCTGCCACACAGCTACCTGAGATGCACAGAGGAGGCTACATTTACCTTCATCTCAGTATCTTTTACTCTCTTCCAAATCACCTTGTATAGGCAGCAGGGTAGAACAGCTCACCCTGAACTTGACTCTACCGCCTGATAAACCCATCATAAGCTGAAAATATTGTAAGTTGGAAATGATATATGTAATCTACCATACCTCCTGGGATTAGCAGCATGGTATCCTAGCAACAGTATCCTAGCAACACAATGTCCTAGAGACTACTCAGTGGTTCACCCTGGTGATCAAGTGGCTGAGTGGAAGCTTTGATTCACTGCTATTGTGTTTTCAGAAAGTGATATAGTGCAAGTGGCTAGTATAGAAAAAGAACCCAAATTCAACAGCATAACTCTCATTACTGTTGATTGTAGATAGCTTTTAACAGCCTCATAGCCTTGAAAAATGGTGTTAAGTTATTAAGTCTGGAATCCTTTGTCACACCTACATATTGTTTTCATAACATTAAGAAACTCCATAACACTCTATAGTAGGCTTACTATCCCATTTAAACTCTTACCTCCTCAAATAACTAGGCTTATCCTCAACATAGACCACAGACTCTGCTTTCTTTTCTTCCTTCCTTCTACTTCCTTCTTTCTTTTCCCCTCCCCCCCCCCCCCCCCCCCCCCCCCC
>CAJQZJ010032918.1:2705191-2728213 GCA_907164525.1 Lophiomys imhausi | reverse complement strand
ACACACACACACACACACACACACACACACACACACACACACACACACACAATTTAAGGGACAAAGGGTTTATTTTGGCTTACAGTTCAAGATTACACAGTCCATCACAGCAGGTGCCCTGGTTAACTCTGTCTACTTAAGAAGAAAAATCTCAGTTGGAGAATTGCCTAGGTCAGATAGACCTACGTGTTACACAGCGGGGGATTTTCTTGATTATTAACTGAGGTTGGAGGGTCCACTGTGGGTGGTGTAAGCCCTAGGCAGGTGGCACTGAACTGTTTAAGAAAAGTAGATGAGACTAAAACAGCCCGTGAGCCAGCAGGCAGCATTCTCAATGGCCTACAGATCTGTGTTTTAAACAGAAAAAGAAATGGGATAGTATTATGCAATCAAAACGTGGAAGTCCTTGTTAACAAAACAAATATGAACTTATTCCATGGATTAGCTAAACAACATCAGAGGCTTCAAGAACACCCCTTATACTACTAGACACTGCAGGCACTGAGAATCCACATGAAAGCAACTTCTGGTGTTCTGTGTGGGGGATTACATAAGTATGTCCGCTGCTCGGGACTTTTCCATTTATTTACCATAGTGCGAATCAAAACCAGGATGAAAAGCTAAAGCCTCGGGATTCTTATTATGTGGGAGGCTTTGGAGTGTATCCTAAAATATTTAATCCAGGGAACAATTTACATTTTAAATGTTGCAACTCCAAACAGTGATAAGCTAAAATTGGCTAGGTAGAAAGAGAAAAAAAAAAACAAAACAAAACAAAAAAAAGAAACAAAAACCATTTACTTGAGTAGATGAACATTTTCTTGAGTTCTTTTTAATTTTTTTTTTTTGAGATCAGAGAATAACTTTGTTTCTGAGTGTGGACAGGCTTAATATTGTGAACGAAAATACTGTCTTGCACTCCACAAATAACACTGTGGTAAAAATCAGCCCGGAAATGACAGTATACTGGACTTGGATTCCTAGTAGATAATTAAAGGCCTGGAGACCAAAGGCCAGGAGGAATTGAAGGGTGAGACACACAGCATTAAAGGGATGGGAGGTGTTAGCCGGTGAGGTGAAGACTTTTTGAATTGATCATGCTAAACCGTGCACACCAGCTGGTGCAGCTGGAGTCTTGCTGGAATTGTTTGTAAAATGAAACCATCCAGCTTTTCTGAGTTTGTGGAGAGGAGGCCCAAAATGCCACCGTTCTTCCCATTTGAATTTTAATAATATATCAGGGGACTTAACATGATCATACACAGCAACAAATGATCAAATGAGGACATCTATAAGACTTTTCATTTTTATATAAGCCTATGGTTAGTAAGAGGATTTTAAAAGCCTCTTATTAACCGTGCTAAAGACACAGTGAAATAAGTATGGTTCTTTTGTGTTTCTGGTGGTGATGGGAATTGAACTCAGGACTTCTCCCGTGCCAGAAAGGCATTCAAACTCCTGGGTTACATCCAGAACCCTCAATAAATTCTCCACGGATGAGAATGTACTAAGCAAGAACTACCAATAAAAATGCATTCTAAAACGTGGTAAGTGAAATCAGACAAGAGACTGACAGAAAGATGGGATGGTTTGGGTATCTTAACTCATCTTCAAATGACATTCATACTCTCGTTGGTCAAAATTTGAAAAGGAACCATTACCAGTTTTACATTGCATACAACAAAAAAATAAAGAAAATGAGCAAATATATGATCAACTACTTTTTTTTTAAGTCCAAGGAAAATATGTAATAAAGATATCTTGGTGTTCTTTTTTTTGCTACGCAAAGTAACACATTTAAGAACAGATGGTCGTTCCATCCAGAAGGTGGTTTATCTTGGTTGTTGGAAAGGCTATTGGAATCTGTAGGTATGAACAGTTACAAGATGGTAGGTGACTTTTGGGTTACAGGTAGTTTTAACAGTTAAAAATGTGCTACAAAAGGTACTGGAAGCAAAGACTGACGTTTGGGAGCTGCACCTGTATGAAGACAAATGAGTTCGCTCAGAGCTAGACTATCACGTACAGTAAGTGCCTAGTTAATCCATCCCTTGCTTGCTTAGCCATTTAAGACTTTAGGCTCTCCACCCATGATTGTCAGTTCAAACTTGGCTCTGTAACTCACAGACTGTGTGATCTTAAAAGACTGGGGATTCAAACAAAGACAGTTCCTCTCAGTAAAACAGGGAACAGCTGTAAGAGTCAGCTCACAGGACTGCTACCCTCAAAGGATTGATATAAATTAAACATCGAGAAAGAGCCCCCAATTACCATGAACCATTCATTATTACTTTAAAGTTGTCTCTTACAGTTAGTATTCTAAATTGTTTGGTTGGGACCATTAAAGTAAGTGGATATCACTGTCCACCCAGGGACTGAATTAATGAACTTGACCTAATTTGCATAATGCTTTTCAGCAACTAAGTTGATCCTAAAACCAGCCAATGCTGACCAGGCAATGTGTCTACAACCACGCCTCTTGAGTTTATTTGTCTCAGGGGGCCTTGTTGACTCTTAACTATCGTTCATGATACCCAGGAAAATAAAACTGAAAAAAAAAGTTGTTTTGTTTGTTTTTTGAGACAAGATTTCTCTGTTGAACAAACAGCCTTAGCTGTCCTGGACTCACCTTGTAGACCACGCTGGCCTTGAACTCACAGAGATCCATCTGCCTCTGCCTCCTGAGTGCTGGGATTAAAGGCATGTACCACCATGCCTGGCTTCGAAAATTGTAAAATTAATTTATTTTCAAATAACAAAAGGAACTTTAATACAAGGAACCATAAGGTGCAGGTTATAGGAAAATAATAATTACATTTTTCTAAAATAAAGAAGACAAGAAGACTGCTATTATTTTAAAGATTTTTTTTTGTCTTAAGGTCTGGCAGGAGAAGACAGGTGGGTTCTTATATGTGCCTCTACATTCAATACTCTATGGTGTATTGCTTTGGCAGAAGTGTGCGAAGGATGCCGATCTCAAGCTGCTAATTCATGTAGGAGGGGAGGGCCTTCCTCTTGAAGGGTCTTGGGGTCATCCGCAGGTTCCGGGACCACGATTTGAAAGTGGTGCGTCTATAGAACTGTTTCTCAACGACTGACATTATGATATCAAGTAGAACACCCTGTCAGAAGAGCAACTGTATAGCCACAGCCATGGCTAAGCAGGGAGTTGAAGCTTAAACGGAGTCACCATCACTGCACAGAGCAGATGGCTACATTCTTAATTCTTGTTCAAGCTGGGTTTGTCTTTCTCCTTTCTCCAGGTAGTATCCATCCCTGCTCAGACACTACCAGCGCTGGAATGCTACACCCTTCCCTGGGAAGAACACTTCAGAATGTCTTCAGAATATGGACTCAAAAGTTCCTGGCAAGGATATGGGAATAAGCTTCAACCTTCTCTTCTCTGGAGCTGCCACTGTAGAGCAACCCATGAAAGTTCCTCATGAACAATGCTCTACAGAAATGCTGCAGAAACACAACTGGGCTCACTAATCCCCCAGTTGGAAGCTTCTAGACTGGAACTAACAGTTTGGCTTTGGTCACTGAGGTGGACTGTTATCTGGTCGATTTTCCTCTTTAAATCATTTTAAATGATTTAAAAATACTATTCTCTTGTATCTTGAAGTTATGAGAACATGTACTCGTCGAAGATGAGGATGTGTTAAAATTCTCACAAGTATTTTCTGAGATCTTAATATGAGTCTGTGTAGAGATCAAGAGATGACCAAGATACAGTATGTGTTTAATAATAATTTATCTTAATAATCTATCCAAGTGTTCTCAAACCATGATGGGATTATAGAAAGGTGTGAACCAATAAGATACCAGAATAATGAGTTCAACACACAAAACAACCTAGAATTTGAAAGCACATCCTGATTTTGCAAAGTGACTTGAACTCTGCTGGTTGGCAGCTTTCAAACACTACCACCACTCACATATCCCTTGGGAAAAGGAAAAACAAAACAAAACAAAAATCACCACAGTACCAACAACCCAACATTATCTCCCCCAAAATGAATGTCACTACAAATCCTTATCTCTCACAAGAGTAAAGAGACTCATAACGGGATTTATTCTCTACAAATTTGTATGTTTCATTGGTAGCTGTAGATATTTGCTTAATAAACACTGAAGTTGATGTTACATAATCTCATGACATCTGTTCATCATCCACAGTCTAATTAGATGATGCAGTTTAATGTTGATTTCCAGCTCTTGCTGATAAAAGAAGAAAATATAAATGCAAATATTTTGCATTTGAATAAAAAGTTTGCAAGTATATCTTTTGCTTTATGATAAAAAAAAGGCATGAGAAAGTTCAAAAAACATGTCATTTCAAGTTCTCTTTTGGGTTACAAATACCAGTTTACCTTCATTATTAAGCACATCTAAATCACTATCATACTATAATAAAAATAAACTTCTTTGATAATAAATAAATGTTGTTTATCTCAATGTTTTTATCTCAAAACAGTAAACTCTAGTCTCAGCACTAAAAGACACGTTTTAGGTACCTTCCTTGAAGTGGATCAAGCAAGGTCCTTGAAGATCTTATATGACTACACACATAGCCTGCTAGTCTCTATTTTCCTGAAGTAAAAAAAAAAAAATCATTAATGATAAAATGAGAGATCCCTCCACAAGCTGAGCACACATTTATTATTCTATGGATGATTGAAAACCGGACACAAAACAGAAGAAGTCAGAGTTCAAAGACATAAAACCAAATAATCCTACAACTTCCATTTGATACTACAGGGTACTTCCCAAGGGTTTTGAAAGAATTCCTGAAAGGATTTTACCAGCAGCTGCTTCGAAAGTCCACACTACATGTGATTTACACTCAGGAGCCCTTTTATTATAGTAGCAATTCTATTCTTGATCATTATTCGAGGGCCCAAGTTAAAGACTTAACTTGCCATCCATCTTGGACTTCAAAGCTAATTCTTCCACACCGGACTTGATTTAGAGCAAGCTGGGAGAGGCTGTCTCTAAAGTTAGCAAAGGTGCACACATCTCTGCCTGTGCAGCAAATGTCTCAATAAACAGGTTATGAAATCACTCTCAGGATCTCCCCAACATAAACTCCATACTGTTGTTAAAAAACAAAAACAAAAACCTCTCTCCAACACAGTGAAAGTCACACACCGAACAGAATCAGCAGCGAGCCCGGCAGCAAACACTTAACAAAGTGGAATTCTGTACTATACCCTCTTTGCAAGGACCTTTTCCATAGTTCAGCTCACGCAGACAAATGGTTCACACTTCCATTCATATCAGACACGAAGTGGGGAGATTCCTTCTCATTTCCCAGCGGAGCCGGAGCTGGAGCCAGAGCTGGAGCCGGGTCCAGCATCACCCGTGCCCTTTTGTGACAGGACGTCTCTGTGATCTGTCGGGTCAGTACCCTTTCAGAGACACTGCTCAGGGGATGGTGACTTCAAATCCAGCCTGTCATTTTACTGCACATTTTCAAAACAGCCTGCCTACCGAAACAGAAAACTCTGCACATATGGTCTGGGGTCGAGTGCTTTCAGCACTGAGATGATAATATTCTGACTCGGAACAGAATGGATATGCTCCGCTTTGACCTGGTGTTCCTCTTGGGTCTCAGATCTTTTTAATTTTAAGCTCATTAATTCATAAAAGGACAGAGTTCTTTCTTCAGGCTCATTCTTTGACGGTTGTTAGATTTGTGCTGGGCTCTAACATTTCAGGGCATTTAGTATTGCTGAAAGCCATTGCTGAGTAACTTCTGCTTGCATGGACTCTTTTGTTCAGCAAACCACGCAGCAAAATACACACCTGAGTTTAACAATATAGCTCATAATTTTTGATGAGTAAGTCAATTACTTTTAGAGTGACATGGTTTGGTTTTTTTTTTTTTTTTTTTAGAATGCTTGTCACTATGTTCCTGTTCCTAGTCCATTTACAATGCACACAGCTATATGATGGATTTCAAAGCTTCATTTGAAAAGGCCTTTGTCTGAGGCACATAGAATGTTGGCAAAGGCCCTCTGAGGTTAAAATTCCATCTCTTAGCTGTAATGTAGTTACACTTCCCAAAGGTCACTGAGGGTTAATACTGAAGCAAAGAGAACTCAGTCTTTACGCGTACCAAGATGACACCTGAATCTGCTTAAAACTGTGGCAGAATTCTTTACCTTGCATTTGTGAAACTATGAAATGGCAGTTCCATTCTCAGCAATATCAGCTTGCCTGGATAAGTAGCAATGTTCTCATTTTTATACTGTTTTTGCTACAGTCATTACAACCGACATGTTCATTCTGTGCCCAGGATTTGATATGTTCATAATAAGACACATCCATCCCCCTTTATTCAGAGAACATGTGTTCTTGAACAAACTATTATGACTGAAGGGCACAGGTAGACACAGGACATCGCGCACAACCTGTAATAACATTGTCATCTTAGCAACACTACGAATCTCCCAGAAGCAGACACCTCAACGTGTTATTCACATAAACCAAATGCCCACTCCCCTCTTCCTTTTTAGAGTAGAATCTTGTAAGGAGAATATGGCTTATTAGATCCATTCTCTAATTTTCAGCCTTCAATGACAACCTTCCCTTGCATTTATTTGAGTTCCAAACCTAAACTATTATTCTCCAGCGTTCTCTTCCGGATCTGTGAAGTTTCACAGCCCCCTTATTACTGCCATTTCACAAAAGCTGCATTTAAATGCCTTTAGATTTATTTCTAGAGAAGTGTGACTTAAGGAAGTCTTCTCACACTTTTGCCTTCACCAGCTTTCCCCTGTGCCCCAAGCAGCTGTTGTGTTTTTACATCTTATTAAGCAGCCTCTTAAGTCAGGTCTTTCCAGGACATGCTCCAACTTCCATCACAGGCAAAACATACCTCAAGTCCAGATCCCAGCAACACAGAAACGAACGTCTCGCATGTCCTGAGCACATGACTTGTAGTAACAGGCCCATCTCTCCCCTCTCCAGGAATATACATAAAATTTTAAGGACACAATCATTTAGGGTAAAGCAACACTTCCATAATGGGACCCCCCCCCCCACTAATTTAGAAGCAGTTAAAAGCTTACTTCCTCTGGGTAGCCCTCTGGCTCTTCCACCGCCATTTTCTGAGGCCAAATACGAAACCTGATAACTCAATTAGTTAACACTTGGAGCAGGACATCCCATCTAAAAATATCTGCCTTGGGTAATGTAAAGAAGTCTCCCAACCTCCTAGAAAGGAAACTAGTAAGGGAGCTGGCCAGAAGTGGCTATTTAAATGGGAGGGGGTGGGGTCAGATAAGAGCAGGGAGCCTTGCAAGCAGTGTAGGACCTCCCAGAATTCACTGAGGACTTTCCATCTCTGTGGCCTCCAGCCAAGCCCCGAGTACTTAGTTCTGATATGTGGGATTCTGAAAATAGCATGGTAATCAGCTGGGTACTGTGCCCTGGCTGCCTGGAGTCACTCAGGGAGCCAGCTTCTGCTGCCTGCTTATCTACAGCTACCTCTGCACTCAGGCCGTTCTGACGCCCCTTCCAGAGACAATGTCATCATGTTCTGTGGCTCTGGCATCCAATTAGCCTGCGTTTCCTTGTGGGCCTTTTTGAATTTCTACTTCCTTTCCCTACACTGTCTGTAATGATGAATGCATATATGTGAATATGTGTACAAAAAGTGACAAATATATGAGTCAGTGCTCTGATCATTGGGGGAAAAACGTCGTAAATTACTCTATTCAGAGTTTTAGGTTTGGGGATACAATATGAGGAATGTTTATCATTTGTGCACTTTGATTCAAGAGGGCTCAAAAGTCTATTGTTATACAGACTGGCATTTTTGTTTTATTTAGTTCTAATTTATTTCCCTTCCTGCCATGATTGAGGTATGGAGGAAAATGTCTAGTGGGCTTCAATTCTAGGAATGCTTAGCGCAAGTCTACTCATGTAAAAAAAAAACTTACAGCCTCCCAAGTGCTGGCTAGACACTATTCTAATCTAAAAAGTGTTTTGATTAGATAGAGAGAGAATATCAGAAAACAAAAGAAAATAAAATCCACCTTGATGAAACTTACATATTAGTTGAGACAGTAGAGAGTATAATTAATCAAGGACTGGGTTCAATGGGATGTGTGCTATGCAAACAAACAAAAAAAAAAAGTATCAGGGAAGGGGTCCACAAGTGAGTGTGTTTTTACAGGGAGGAATAACAGGCATGAAGATTAACTATGTTAAGTCATAGAACATCAAATAATCTTATCAACATTCATTAATATTAATTTTAATTATTAATAATTGTTATCAAGTCATAACAGTACTTGACCTCAAAGTTGTTACAAATCCACAGCCATCAAAACAGTATGACACCTACCTAAAAATTTTAGACAAGAAGGGATTTTATACTAAAAATATTATGCTGCAAGATATGAAAGACAGTGTCTTGCTGTATAGCCCAGTCTGGCCTAAAACCCACTCTCCTCTTGCCTCAGCTTCCCAGGTAGTTGAGGTCACAGGAAAATTCTACTATGCCCAGAATGCTTCACATTTTTATGGACTCAAACCAGGGTCTATATTCTACCAATTTCAAACTGTTCAATTATAACAGAACCACAGCTATTAATTACTAAGATTCATCAAGCATCTAAAGTACTATATCAATTTCTTCTTAGCCATTAATTTTTATTTTAACTATTAATTTTTTTAACTTATTTACTAATGTGAGGTTTGGATTTCTTTTGAACACAGTTGTGTGGAATTAATATGAAAAAGTTATGGGAGTGCTTCTGAAAAACAGTCTCATAAAAGGGGAATACGAGATCAGCCTAAAGACTTGCACCGGTGGGGAACACCTGGGAGAGGGTGTGACCTTGGAACAGGGGTCCCTCAGGAGGAGAGCATAAGGCTGGACAATGAGAAAGCATCCTGGTGCATAATTAGAGAGTGTATATAAAGGAAAGGCCGGAAACTAGGGAGGGTTTTTTTTGCTTGGCATTGCTTCACATCACTGCCCATCATTGTTTGACTTCAAAAGACTCTAGACAGCGCCCTGCCCTGTCAAAGGGTGTTGCTACCAAACCCTGAGACCTGCCAGAGGACAGGAGAAGGCCTGACTCCAAGCAGAGGTGCGCCAATGGCCTGTGCCTAGGTCAATGTATGGTGAAGAGATCGCAGCCTCAAGTGAGAGACTGCAATGTCTAGGTCCTAGGCCACATGAGTACAGCACCAGCCCTGAGGCAGCAAGCTCGGGCAGGCAAAAGAGGCCATGGCACAGGACCTTCCCAGAGGAGGTTTGGAAAAGCCAGATGGCCGAAGAGACAGCAGAAGCAAGTTGGGGTGTGGTGGCCATCAGCGGAGTGTGGCACCTACGCTATTTAGCTTCGACAGTCTCAGACGGACAGAGGAGGCCTCAACCCCACGTGATGCCAGAGCTGGGTGACTCCTGCAGCTGCCACTGGTTACTATGCTCCCTAAGGCATTGGCTGCTGAGAGGCCCCAAGGAACCAAGCCTGAGAAGTCTTCATCTTGGTATACCCTTTATAATGTGCCTTGGGTTGGTGGGTTGGTAGGTGTTCAGAGATATTAATAAACAGTTTAAAGTTACGCCAACATGAGACAGAGGGGCACACATGCCAAAGTGCACATGTTAGAGGACAGCCTACAGAAATCAGTTTTCTCCGTCCACCACGTGGGTCCGAGGGATCAAAGCTGTTTCATCAGTGTTTAGCCTCTGATCCTCGTTAATTCTTTCTTACATACACTTCTTTACCTTTCAAACAAATTCTAGGCAGAACACTTCTCCACATTTGAAGGTAAAACCAGACATGGGAGAAGTTAAATAATTCTCAGAGGTCAGAGTTAGTTCCTTGAATCCAAATGACTCTAAAGGTTTGGCATCAACACATACTCATTAACTTTCTTTTCTTTTCCTCTCTCCTTGCCTTTCTTTCCTTCCTTCCTTCCTTCCTTCCTTCCTTCCTTCCTTCCTTCCTTCCTTCCTTCTTTCTTTCTTTCTTTCTTTCTTTCTTTCTTTCTTTCTTTCTTTCTTTCTTTCTTGTGGGTAGAACATTAGGAGACTTCAGTAGCATGAGCAAATCAGAAGTCATAACAGTACTTGACCTCAAAAGTTGTTACAAGCCACAATCATCAAAACAGGATGACACCCACCTAAAATAGACTTTCAGACAAATAGCAAAACAGAAGGCCCAAAACAAAACTTATCTTCAGGCAGATGATTTGAAAGAAAAGGAAAATATCTCCAGCGAATGGTATTGACAGAACTAAATATCCACATGAGGCTGGTTCTGGGTATTCATATATGAAACCCACTTTTATAAGTGGTTTATAAGGAACATAAGTTTATAAAATGGATGGGACAACCACATTGTGTGTCTACATATATATGTTATATAAGTTATAATATATGCTATGTATATGTTATATAAGTTATAATATATGTTATATATTATATATACTCATATATATATATATAATCATTGCTGGACCAACCCAAAGTTCAAGACACAAATACAAATATGAACAGATAACTGGGACCACTCCAACCTAAACAGCTTCTACACAGTAGCAGAAACAATCGGTGTAATGCACTGGCAGTCAAGAGAGCACAACAGTGTTTTTAAGCCCTTCAGCTGTTAAAGAGAAAACATCCAAAGTATGTAAGAAATCCATTTAGTTGACTCCAGTAGAAAACAAAGCAGCCTCCCTAAAAACAGACAAAGGATCTGGACAGGTATTTCTCAAAAGAAGATAGACGAATGGTCAATGACAGTACTGAAAGGCACTGAACATCACTAATCATTTGGAGGATGGAAATCAAGGCATGGAGTCCTTCACACGTATCAGAGTGACCTTTATCAAAAGTACAAATGGTGACAGTGTTGGTAAAAAGACAAACACCATGTGAATCATTCCTAGGTGAAATTTACAATACTGAACTCACAGAAATAGAGGCACGTGTTCAGGGCTTGAAGGGGACTCAGAGAGAGGTGTTCAAGGAGTTCAAAGCTTCAGCTGTACAAAATGAGTTCTGGGGATCTGATATTCAGAACACACACACACACACACACCTTACTGTATAACTGAACTGTGCTAAGAGGGTCAATGTGAAGGGTTCTTAGTGTGTGCACACACACAGAGAAAAGAAAATGACTGCTATAAAAAGTGGTGGGTATGTTAATTAGTTAGGCCAAGAAGATCGTTTTCCAGATGCATGCACACGGTAAAGCGTTAAACATCTACATTGTAAATCTATACACATTTACTTGCCCAATTATACCTCATTACAGATGAAGAATATTTTCATTAGTTTCCAACATGTGAAAATTGGAAAAATGTCAACTCCAGAGTCCCAGTTACACATTGCTGTACATTGTCTCTTTCCCTGAATGTTTCCCTGTCCCATTCATTCATTAATAAAACCTCTATACTAAAGTGAGCATACTACATGTTAGAAGGTATGTTATAACAGGAACAGTGGGAATGCACCCTCCTGTTTGTTTACTCTGGGTCTGCTTAAGAACTGGTACCCAGTGACAAGAATCCAGCATCCTCTCTGGGATACAGGAAACACAACCTGCCTATGGCTGGGGTGAAGTTGGTAGGGAAGAGAGTTGAAAGTAGTTGGCAGTGTCCTCTGGATGCTCAGGGAGGTTGAGTCTAGCCTAAAACTCCTGTAAGTCCCCAGGCTTGGCTCCTTCAATTGATGGTGGACTTTTTTTTCCCCATCAAATTCTAAGCCCCAGGTTCTCCTGATGCAGCCAACTTTGTTCTAATTACATTTTTGCTGTGTGGTTCCATCTTCACAGCTGTCCTTCATCTTTGTCCTAACTACATGCTTTATCTAAACGAATAATAGTGGATGATGATTCTGGGAATCCGGGTCTGGGAGTTTGCCCTGTGGATCTGCAATGGAAGTCTCAGAGTGAGAGGCAGGGCATCCAACCTTTATGCACAGAGAGACAGGTTCCAGAGGAACTCCTTTTGGAGGCCAGTGAAGTGCTTTGCAGCATCATCCAGCCTCCTAATGGGGGGGGGGCATTGTTCTACATTACTCAGAACAATGTCTCCATCTTCCATCTCCAGTGGAAGAAGAGAGTGATGTTTTCATCTCTTAAACACTCAACATGGTTGTCCCTCCTCCCACAACCTCCCACCCTCTCCCCCAGGCTTCTCCTGTCCAGGATAAATAACTCCAACTGATTCAACCTTTCTCTGGAGCTCCGCAGAGAGAAGCACTCTGTAATTATACTAAATAAGAGGAATAATAATTCCTATAATTGTGTCTTTCAACCCACCCCCTGGCCGGGACATTTTGTTTCCCAAACTCTGGTGGCTCATCTCACAGCTCTTGCAGCTGGAGAGCAAGAGCAAGGGCAGAAGCTAATGTCCTTGCATGGTCGAGGTTCAGTAGAGATGCTGGTGTAAACAAAAAGTTTGTTGACCTAAATTTATTAATACCTAATAGCCTATAACCTAAAAATATTAATACTTAATAACACTTAAACAATCCTACTTTAACGCTTTTGAAAGGATACTAAAATTCTCTAGCGCAGGTCCATGAGGGCAACTTGGTTTGCTGTCTGTCTACAGGAACACTGCAAACAGTCAACAGTCTGGCTCTGGGATAGTTATAGCAGCCTTATTTCAACTTCGGTTCAAGCTTTTTCCTCAGGCTCAGGGCCTAACTTCCCTCATTGGCTTGTGCCGCTAGCCTGCTTCAACTGCTCAGCTTGGGGCCAGCTTCAGTCAGCCGAGACTGTCACTTCCACAGTCTCCATAGCCTGTCCATTTGAACTAGCTGAACGCCCTCAGGGTAGCTGCGTGCCCTGTGAGGCTTAGGCTTCGGCTTTGAGGCCTTTCCAGTGCTAATTCTCTTGTCTGGGCCTCTGTCATACCCTCCCAAGACAGGGGTTACCCTCTTGCCTGTTTTCGAAGTCCTTGTGGCCTCAGAACCCTGCCTGCCTCCTTGGGCCTCGTTCACTCCCTCAGCAACTCTCAGGCCCCTGCACGGATGTCTTTAGTGCCCTGCTTTCACACACTTTCTCTCAGCAGGCTCTATGCCACGCCTTTTCTGCTGGCACTCTTGGGCTGGTTTGTGGCAAGAGTCTCTCTCTCTCATGAGTAGGGGCTCTGTCTCCTGTTTCCTTGGCAGTTCTCAGTTTGCGTGCCAAGGCTTCTGACTGATGATTTTTACTGCCCCAGGGCTGGTTCAGCCTAAAGGTTGGCAGATGGCATACATTGCTTTTCACATCTCCTGCAGTCTTGTGGGGACTCCCTCACCTCTCGTGCTTATATAGGGCCTGGTTCTCACAGGTTTTAGAGGTAACTCACAGTCCGTGGGGCCTCTTGAGGTAAATGGTAGTCCTTGGCTATGCCCCTTCACCGGGTGCTTTCCCCATATCTCTCAGAGCTGCAGCTTAAAAAGGGTTCCGCCCCATTTCGGCTCTCTTCAATTCTTTTGAAGAGAGGAGCATCCCAACAATGCCAAGCTGTAAGCTATTTTCAGTTTCCTGGGCTTTCAGAGTGCCTTCTCAATGATTGTCCAGGACTATGTGCTGCCAGGTGTCAGGCTGATCTACATGCCCCTTAAGAGTCTACATTTCAGAAGACTTTACAAATTCACTAAGGAAAACTAACTCTCTTTACACACTGGGCATTCCACCATGGGGTATAATGGTGAGTTTTCTACCTCATTTTATGAGAATAAGTATTTCCCACCTGAGGAGGAAATCCGAGATACAAAGTGCTTAACAAAGAAGAGAAACAGAAATTGCATTATGGGAACATATTGGAATCTCTGATGATGTCATCGAATGCCATCATTTTAATGATGAAGAAATAGAAGCCCAGAAGATTCCCACAATCATGAACTAGTGCTACTCTGTGCCTAGAATCCAGAACAAGGCTCCTTAATGAGCCCAAAGAAACAAAATACAAAGATATAGACTCTTCAAAATGAAACCCCAGTGTGATATTTAAAGTTCACTTAGGCTGTTCAACAATGGGAAATGAAGAATGGTGGCACCATGGAAACCGTTTGGTGTCTTGAGTCACTCTAGATTGGAAAAGGCAGGGACATCATCTGATCAAGCAGAGGGTGAAATGTAGGTGATGCCGAGGCCATGGCAAACTGTTTCCTCTTCAAAACACCTGCTGGTTCTGAATAGTCTTCCATTCTTGTGTATGCTGACAGGGTTTGAGCACACGTGTGCTGCCCTTGAATTCTTCCCATGAAGCTCTAACCAAGAGCCCCCTATGCTATACACTCCATAAATGTTTCAGGAAGAGGGGAGGTGGCAGAGAACATTGGAGGAGAACTCCATACACCACATGGTTCCCTAGGTATTCTCCAACGCCAGACATCACTTTAAGGGAGAGGAAGAGTGTTGTTTCTGCTGGTCCTGGACTCATAAATCCATTAAGATCCATCAGACAAATATCTAGAGCCCTGATCATGTTTCCATCCTGTCTAGGATGTCCCAAGAATGAGCCCCTCCATGCTGACCTTTAGCAACGAGAGGTTACCTTTTTCTCAAGATGTCTGCTAGCATCCAGCTCAAGGGTCAGCCACCTGTGTCCTATGGGACAAACTCAATCATCTACCAGTTTTACTCTGTGCTGCAGGGTCTTGCATGGTCTAGGTGGTCCTTAAACTTGCCACATAGCTCAGATAACCTTGAATTTCTGGTTTTTCTGTCTCTACTTTCCAAGTTCTGGGATTACAGTCTCACACCACCATGCCAACCTTGGATTTGACATTTTTAATTAGTTGGAGAAAAATACTCCATAAAAGAACAGCATTGTGGCACTTGGAAATTTATATTCTTTTTCTTTTCTTTTTTGTTTGCTTTTTTTTGTTTTTGTTGTTGTTGTTGTTTTTCAAGACAGGATTTCTCTGTGTAGCCTTGGTTGTCCTGAAATTCACTCTGTAGACCAGGCTGGCCTTTGCCTCTGCCTCCCAAGTGCTAAGATTAAAGGCATGTGCCACCATTGCCCATTGAAATTTATATTCTTTAAATGCCAAAGGTAATAAGTAGAATTTGAATGATTACGACTTTGGTCTTATATCTTGGAATTGTCTGTACCTGCTTTCATGCAATGTGGCAGTCAGAGCTTGAGAGAGATCTCATGGACAATAGAATGAGTTATGTGTCCTTATTCAGATATACTTATCTATAGGTGTGTGCTGTGCCTCCTGGAGGCACACTTTTAAATGAAAGGCTTTGGATTCCTGGTAATTCCAATCTTGAAAATAAAAAAGGAACAAAACCTACATGCTCCCAGCAGGATCTGTCCATCTATGTGACTTATGCGACCAAAAAAATTAAAAATAAAGTAAGATTTTAAAAGTCACTGTCTTCCCACGGTATCATGTAAAATATTAATCTATTCTCTAGCCTGTCAAAGTATTGTCACAAACCAGACCCTTTGCACCGTGGCCTGGATTCCACAGAATTTTCTTTGTTCATCATTCGGCCAAAACATGACATGTTTTTCCTAAAGTAGGAAATAAAATTCCAAGGGCACATGCCTCACTGATGTGGCAACCGAGAACTCGAGCAACAGAATGTGCTCTCTTCTGTGTTTTCTTCCCCCTTTCAGAGAGACGCTGTGGCTCAGACATTACTTACAGGATCGCTTGGAAAAATCAGCTCACTGAACTTCAAGTAGGCAGACAGTTATCACCGATAAAGGAGCTTTTTAAACAGCACACAGAGCTGGACTGGCTGTCCTCAGATTGTCCCACGAGTTTCCTTCCAGTGTGTTTTAGTCTCCTTTATCCACAGATATAACAGACAAGGTCAAGAATAAAAGAAAACTCCAGAGACTGCATCTGAGAGGAGATTCAGATTTCAGAGGGTTAGAAATGTCACCTGTGAGGATGGCAAGGTCAGAGTGAGGGGAGAAGAAGGGGGGGGGGCTGTTTCCAGGTGTTTCTGTCCAGTTCTCTGTATCCTCAGTTTTCCATGTTCAAACCCTGTTGACACCCTGCCTGGTCATGAGCACATGGCAGTTACCTTGGGGACACTCTTCCTAATCTCATAAGGAACTACATCTTCCAGACTGGAAGGTGGAACAGCCCTCAGGAAACCCAATTACTGCTAACAATGTGGATCTGAATGGTGGCACAAGTGTCTTGGGGACCTGTTCTTCTGAGAGCAGTTCCTCTCATTAGGGTCAGACTTTCCTATCCTCAGTCCCAACAATCCTGCCCTCCAACCTCTGCTACTGTGTGTTCTCTCTTTTTAAGAGATTTTTATGTACAGCTTATGTGTCTGTGTGTGGGAATATGCACACATGTATACAGAACGGGAGGTTGGACGTCCTGGAGGTGGATGCTTGTGAGCGGCCCTAGAAAGATGCTGAGAACCCAGCTCAGGTCTTTCCAAAGAGCAGCTAATGCTCTTAACCGCCGAACCGTCTCTCCAGCCTCTACCACATTCTTCTAAGACCTTATGTTCCAAGACAGTCCAAATAGGTAGATTCAACACACCATGTTTTTCTGACTGCCATAAACCATCTATATGTGAATGGGCTGACAGATAAAGACAACACAAAAGAACAAATAGCCGGAAGATAACATCTGCAGGCATTCACATATGTGCCTCGTCAGCAACTGCTCCTGTATTTTCACAGCTAGCAAAAATATCAGAAGGATGTCCGACTGAGTGTGAAGGCACATGGCACTTTTTATTAGCATAGGCAGCATTGGGAGAGCCAGGCCATTTCTGAACTGCCGTGGCTGTGTCGAGCTGGAACGCCAGTTTCTTCCTTACTTCACAGGCATAATTCACAATTATTACAAGATGACCACTTACCTCCCACCCAGAGGGTCTCCTGTGAAAAGATTCTTAGCTAGCTGTCAGTAGCTGTGTTTCTGCTGTTGGGCCTAATCAGGGCTCAAGCTGAGCTCACAATTGTGTTTCTTACATCGGCATGTGACTCCAGGAACACATCCTGGAAAAAATACATCACCACACATCTCCAAAGATGACTAGGAAGGCTGCAAAGACTTGCACTGACTGGCTAGCCCTGCCCACACTCTGAATGCTAACACTTCCTGATAGTTACAGGAAAGAAAAAGTCACAGAGGATTCAATATCAGCTTCTCTTAAGAGTTTCTCTGCACTTTCAGCATCAGAAAGGAAGAAGCCAGAGGGGAAGGAAGGGGAAGGGGAATGAAAGCGGAAGAGAAGGGAAGGAAAGTTGCCTGAAACAGTAACAATTCATTGTCAAAATCTGTAAGTATAGGAGATTCATAGAAAGACCAAAATTTCTGCTTATTTGGACATATATCAAACAAACCAGATGCTTCAGGTGAAACAAACCTCTCATTTCTATTCAGCGGGTAAAAGGTTGCAGCTGAGCCAAAGCTGTGACCTTGAGCCTGGCACATCCTCGTTCCTTGGCTCAGTTACCCAGCCTGCCCTTAGGAGATAGTGACTTCATAGCCTCCTGCTCATCATCACGAAGAGGTAAGACTGGTCGGGTGGGTCCTCCACAGGGGCAGGTCAGATGGGGAGGCCACTCAGGTAATTATGTCCCTTGCACCTTGGTACCTCTCTCACTCATTAGAGATGTCTGTTAAAGAGAGCTGAAAATGACAGAGTGTATCCTGTTGGGCAATGGCCCTTTCTTCCAGGATGCCGGCAACATCACTGAAGCTTCCCTGGGGTCAAAACTTCACTTGAAGACATGCCCTCAAGAGACTGGAGGTTCTGAGTCACAGTTTCAGGAAGCCAGAGACTTCTGAGCAACATTTGAGTCACAGGAGAGGGAGTAGCGTGGCCAGTTAACAGCCATAGGATCCTGAAAGCCGTAATGGGGACGAAAAACGATTGGGCCTCCTGTTCGTCGGGTGGATAACTTTTAGTGTGGAGTAAGGAGCGAGTGCTGTCTTGGCTTTATCAGTCTGTCTTCCCTGCAGCCAAGCAGAGTGTGAGCAAGAAGACAGCCTGCTGCACCAGGCAGAGCTTATCTCCGCCTGCTTTCAGGTCCCTGCATTTTGTCCCGAATGCTAACATCTATCACTAGGCTTTCCGCAGCCTTCAGGTTCTGTTTCTGATCCTGAGTCTTCCCAGTAACAAGCACTTCCAGAAATTGCCCCTTCTTCCAGTTGAGAACCAGCCTCCTGATGGGTTTGCTGCTTACAGGAAGGATTCCCCAAAGAGAAGTCTCAGATGAGATCAAAGAATAATAATGTAACAGGTGACAGTGGACAAAAGTTATAAATCATCTTTGATTGATCAGAGCCTCTCAGATGTCACTCTGAATCTCTCTCTCTCCCCCCTCCACCCCACCCCGTGTATGTGTGTGTGTGTGTGTGTGTGTGTGTGTGTGTGTGTTTGTGTATGGAGATGGAGAGGGAGAGAGACTGACATTAGAGCTTCTAGCAGGATTTGCCCTTATTTTAGCTTCTGACTGTTTCCCCCTTTTACAGCACCTCTCTATCTGGGGTGATATGCATCTCAGTTATCGTAGTGTCTGCCTGCTCTAGAATTATTTCCTCTCAAGTCAGTTTTCTCTTATCTATGTAATTGTCCCTTATACCTAGAACAGTGTGTAATATGCTGTGAATGTTTTTTTGAGTAGCTGGCTGAGTAAATAACACATCCTACAGCAGATTCTCATTGGGATGCTTTCAGAGAATCAAATTTTAAAGCTCCAAATTTTAAACGACATACCTTCCATCAATTGCTACCTACTTGACATGTTCAGTATAAACAAAATGTTATAAGATTGGTGATATTAACTGGATACTGATATGTTTCAGTCACTACGCTAAGCATATTGTGTTATTTCTCTAGTTTTCCTAGTATTATAAGAATTTATTATTACTCATTTTACAAGCAAACTGCCCAAGGTCTTGTTATTACACCATTACACCATCCTAAGATAACCTAATGAACATAACATTAATCCTAACAGAAGTTGATCAAATTTTCCCTCAAAGTGGCAATTATTGTAATATATATATATATTTATAAATAAATATATATAAATTATATATAATTTATATATAAATATATAAAAATATATTGTAATATATATAAATATATATTGTAATATATATATATAATCGAGTCAGGTCTGGCCTAGGCAGAAAATGCAGATAAGGACATACTCTTGCGACTATGCATCCTAGAGCAAGCCATTAGTCACTGGAAAAATAAAAAAGTATATTCCCAGGTACCATCACATGGCTACAAAATCATACAAGATCCTCTGGAGTGAAAACCCAAGCCTTCCTCTTCAGGGCCCAAGAGCATTTTATACAGAAGTGAAGACCCACTGGCTGAAGGATCAGGCGGTATCTGAGGTGGCCAGGGTCCACTTACATGAGGTGACAGGTACAAGAAGGTGGATTTTTCTTCAGGAGGATTGTAATATCCCCTCTCCATTAAAAATTAAATTAAAAATTAAAAAAGTGTTGCTAACTCTTGAGAAACCTGGCAGTGTTCTAGGAAGAATGGGCCTGAAGGGATACAGCAGGGCTTCCAACCAGAGGCTGGGGTCAAAATCAACATGACTTGAAATCTAAAGGTCTTGGGCTGGGCTTTCCCAGCCACACTTATAGATGCAAGGACAATGACGGAATTCACCTTAAAGGAATTCTGAATTAGTGAAGAGCTTTCTGCTTAACAATATCCATTCTCTACCCTTCCCTTACTTCCTCTCATGGCCTGCCACTGTACAGTATGCTAGGGGATTAGGGGAAGATTTCAGAATCCCTTGGAACAGAGGTGGGGGTGAGGTACAAGGTGAATGCACACAAAGAAAATTAACAGCAGTAAGGAGGTATTTATTTATTCATTATCATTACTATTATTACTATTTTTCTTTGAGATGGGCCCTAATCATGTGGCCTTATGTAGCCCAAGATACCGTTGAGCTAGTAGTAATTCTCCTGCCTCTGCCTAAGTAAGTGTCACCATTATTATGCCTACTCTTGGGTTTTTTGTCTGATAAACAGAATGGCCTCCCAACTTGACATTTTTGTTTTGGGAGACAGGCTCTTACTGTTTATTCCAGTTTAAACTTGAGCCTACAATTTCCCCTGCCCTTTCCAAATGCTTATCACCTTCAGGGGGCACCAGCTTTGGCATTGTTATAATTGCAATAATAGTTTACTGCTTGTGTTTTTATTTAAATTTTCCTTGAAAGCATTTTTTATGCCTTGATGTTTTAAAAATCTATAATTTATGTTTGAGGTATGGAAATGAAATGTAAAAGCAGATCACTAAATTTAATCCAAGGAGTTGTGGCATCTTTCCAGGAGCCTAAAGAAAGGCCAGGCACCAACCCTGTTAGAGTGACTGAGTTTGTAATGATTCCAAGCATGTATCACACAAGTAAAATGAAGTTCTATATGATATGGCTAGTACCATGATTACAAATGAAACATTTATTTATTCAAGAATCTAACACCCAATAACTGAAATGCAAATGATCCAGGAAATATTCTATTCTTTCCTCCAGTCACACTGAAAAAAGGAAATCTGTAAAATGTAATTTGGAAATTCAGTTGCTTTTGTTGAATGATTTCCCGCAGGGTTTGGGAAGGCTTAAGAATAAAAAGAACATCTTCTTGCTCTCTCCCTATCACCTTCTGAAGTTTGAGCTATACATAGGTGCTTTCTGGGTGTTGGGGGGAGCCGGTCCCTTTCTCACCAATCTTACGCTCACTAACAGGGTGAGCATTTGATTCTGTGATAATGCTAATTGTCAGCTCGCCAGACTCTAGAATCACGTGGGACATGCCTGGGAGGGGTTATCTAAGCTAAGGTTAGCCTCTGAAAATGTTTGTGAGGGGCCATCTTGTTTACATTAACTGAGTCTTGTGGGTGGGAGATCCTGGATGTTATAGAACAGTGAGAGAAAGCTAAGCAGTTCCTGTGTGCATCAGTATCTGCATTCTGATTGTTTGCTGTGATGTGCCCCCCTGCTTTAAGCTCCCAACTTTGATGGACTGGACTCCTGAACAGTGAACCACAGCAAACCCATCCTCTCTTAGGTTACTTTTGTCAGAATAGTTTATCACAGGCCCAGGAAAAGAAACAAAGACTCACCATCTTTGCCATCGCCATGTCATTTGGTTCGCTAAAGGACCTTCTATTTCCCTCAGATTTTCCAGCTCGGTTTCTTCTTATTCTTAGGAGATCATTTTTTTTTTTTTTTTTTTTTTGTCAGCATGTCCCAAGAGGCTCACCTTTCTGAGTGGGCTTCTCTGGTCTTCCTTGTCTTTGTAAGGAAGCTGTGACCTGGACCTTCTTAAAATTCAGAAGAGCTAGAGCTCAGAGAACTCAAGGTCTGGAATCTCTCTGTCTCTGCTGGGGTGGCTTGAATAAACTGGAGATCAAAAGCCTGTCTTGTATGGTCTCTTTGGAATTAGCCTCCCTTGCACACAGAGAGCCCCGAAGAGATTTCACACACCCCAGAATGCACTGCGTTATCTGTCACTCACAGGAGCCACTGGGGGAAGCATGCAAGTTCAGTGTGTTAGAAAGGAGGTGGGGCCCAACTCCGTGGGTTGAAGTCAGCTGCTTTTCTTCCTAATTGGTGCTTTTAATCTCGGGCAGGTGACTCAACTTTCCCTTCTCAGTTCCCTCATTCTTAGGAGGCAGATAATCATTTTACTTCATAGAATTTTACAAGGAGGCAGCTAACGTAAGTAAATATGTATTCATCATAGGGAAGTCACTACATATAAAGTAGGCATCCAACAGAGGTGCTGGGAGCTGTGCAGGTCCTCTGTATGAACAGCTCTTACCCACTGAGCCATCTCTCCAGTCCCATATTTTTTCTTTCATGTAACAATGGTATTTGTGGGATGCCTCACAACTTATTATTCCAGTATCAAGGGATCTGACACTCTTATCTGGCTTCCGTGGACACCTGGTACACACACGGACAAGCAGGTACACACACGTAAACACTTCTAAAAATTGCTTTTATTTATATTTTGTGTGTGTGAGTGTTTGTCTGCATGTATGTGTTTGTACTACATATGTGCCTGGTGTCCATGGAGGCCAAAGAGGGCATTTCATCCCCTGGAACTGGAGTTACAGGCAATCATGAGCCACCATGCGGGTGCCGGAGTCCTCAACAAGAGCTACAAATGCCCTTAGGTACTGATTTGTCTCTCCAGCCCCCTCCCATAAATAAGCATTTTTTTTAAGTGACTATTTTGGAGGATGGGAAGATATTGCTCTGTGGACCAGGACCAGATTGGCCTTAAACTCATGGTTTTCCTTGCCTGTACCTCCTAAATGCTGGGAGAATGCCAATTCAGCCAGCAGGAGAAGACATTTTTGTGATTATTTTGTTAAAGACCACAGACCCTGTGTCACATATACCTACAACAGAGTTGGAGCTTGCCTGCCTATTTGTGCTCTGTTTATTATATGGATTTAGAATTGCCCAATGACAAGGTCACAACCCACCCACATCCACATGTTAACCTTTGCTGAATACTTGACGCTCGTCATTTATGGTGCAAACTCAGGATGCTACCTTGCCTTTCTTCAGTCAACACTGCTATGGCACTGGTCCCCTTCTACTGTAAGGCATAACTCACAGGAGTGTGGACAATGTCTTTCAATGAACAAATGAAGTTTAACTCAATACTGCCTTTCTGGTTAGTAGCCCCATTCGAATCTTGCATGTCTCCCTGAAAGCTACTTGTTGAAGAAACTGGTCATGGTGCTGTTGTGAAGATATGGAGGTCAGACATAAGGGAAGGAAACTAAGGCATTTATGGTGTGGCCCTGAAGGGACTGTAGGGTTCCAAACCCCTTCTTTCTTCTTTTGCTTCTTGGCCACTGAGAGATGAACAGACCCCCCTCACCATGTCCTGTCAAGAAGCCACCCAAGCATGGCCTGAAACTTCTGAAATGAACAAAACTGAACGGTTCTTCCATTGTCTGACTCAGGAATATTGTCATAGTGTCAGAAAGCTGACTAACATAAAATAGGTTTCACAAATCCATCTGACAAAGGAGTAAAGTGAAACCAGAAAAA
>CAJQZJ010032918.1:2678373-2705181 GCA_907164525.1 Lophiomys imhausi | reverse complement strand
TAAAAGCATTCATGAAACACCTTTAAGTTCCCATTATAATTTTCTTAGATTATATAGGCTCTGCAGTATTTCCTCACAGATGGTTAGCAGCTTAAAATGCACTTAACCAATGTCTGACCCTCCGTCCAATGAGTAGGAATGAGACCGACTTTGTTTCCTGATCTAAAAGTGACACAGCTCAGAGTTACTTTGGGCAAAACAATACACAAACTGACTCAAATAGAGTTGAGCAAGACATCTCCATACCTAGGTCTTCATGTGCCTCTGAGCTCAGGACAAGAAATTAGAATTGCTATGTTTGCGCATGGCAGCATGAGAGACAGAAGCAGGGTGCACCACTCCAGAACACTAAGAAGGTCACTCTTCCCCACGTTACCCCACTTCAAAAATGTCCTTTAAATGCTAATACAGATAACATATTTAAGTATGCAGTTTCAAAGATTACCAAATACCAGGATGTGTTGGAGAAAGCAGTGCCCATCAATCTAAGAAACCCCACTGATTAGCCCCAGGGCCAGTGCCATTTAAGATCAGTTTGATTCTGGGTAGGAAGCCATATAACGTCACTGTATCCTGAAGAATACTCCACTGAAGCAGCCTGGTTCCACGACCCCCTATGTGTGGCAATCAGGTCTTGTGTTCACAGAGGACAGGTAGATTGAGTGGCTGACATTCCTAATGCAAATGCTTGACAATGGCTGCAGGTTGTTGCTAGACTGTGTAGTCCATTCCTTTCTTTCACAAACACTACACAGATTCTTACAATGGGCAGATGTCTGTAGGGGGGCGTGGGGGTGGGGGGATTTGTGGTTTCTAGGGCCCCTTCGCTTTGTTTATTACTTAATTTAAGCATTGAAGAATTGGCACGGATTGTTGGAACAGGCAGGCGTTTGCAAGGACGTAGCACAGATTCTGAGGCTGTCTTGCTTCATTTATTTCATTTGACCATCAGGACATCACTCTTGTCTGGGACACAAGGGTTCCGTGTGTGCTGTCATGTCACTCTAGTGGATCAGGAGACCCAAGTTCAGAGAGAATGTAGGGCTTTCCTCAATCAGTGGGTGAACAAGAACAACAAAGGTGCTTGATTTGGGAAAAAGTACACTCCATGTTCTCTGCCATTTTACGTACTGCTCCACCATCCCTAATGTTTCCATTTGCCAGGTGTTTACTTATGCATCAATCACATGGGTCTTTCAGTGAATGTTTTCTGAGAGCTTACTGTATCCCAGAGCATCTTGCAAGGGTAAGCTTGCCAACAGGTGACATTTCCCTGTGTCCACTGCTCTCTTCTGCTGCCTAGAAATGTGCACAGTAGGAGCTTCATAAATACTCAGTGCATTCTAAAACGAGCCTCTTCCTAGCAGCCCCTCAGCCCAGATGGATGGTTTTATTGTTAAAGGCAGAGTTCCCAAGGCTGCTTCACCTACAGTACCCCAATTTTCTTTTAGTTTAACCTTGTCCAGCATAACAGTAGGCATTTGAACCTAAGTGGACACACATATACTCCCATATGTTGAAATGGGAAGAAGGCATGGGTGGATACTCTGCATGTGGTTTGGCTTCATCTCTCCAGTACAAATGCCCAGAGGAGACCATCCCTGAAGGTTCTTGTCCAAGTTACATATATACACATCACTTATGAACGGTCACCCAATATGTCATTTTTTTTTCTCTTTCGGTCCCAATGGGGACAGATACCCCTATGGCTGGGAAAAGACAAATGAGCAATTTTGGCCAGTGGGTCATAGTTGAAAAAACGCCATTTCTTGGGTAGAAAAGCATTTGCTTGCTGGTGTGCAACCCTGCAAGGTATGCTCAGCAGGTGGCCCTGGGCCACATATGGCTTTATGTAGGTAGCTGAGGATAATTATGAATGTAGACCAACGTGAAATCACAAATTACTAAAAAAAAAAAACCTGAGTTTTGTTTCCTAACAACTCGACTGCAGTTCTTGAGTTTGAGCGTTTTAGGTGACAGCAGTGGATGGAGGTTACAATGTCAGAAGGGGGTGCATACCTACATGTTGAGGGCTTTCCTGTCCTGCGCAATGGCCATAATGCTAAGAACGGGGATGGAACTTTGAGGAGTGTGTGTTCACACACGCCACCTCTGGCAAGCGAGTGAGCAATATATACTCTTACACACTCTCTGCTGCTTTCCAGCCCTGGTTTTCCTGTTTCGTCTTAGAAGCTTCCTGCTGTGTCTTTTAGTTAGTTTGCTCAAGAAAGCTAACACTGGTGTGAACTTGGGACACAACAGATCAGGGGTAAATTTCCAAATACCTGTCTTAAAATGATACTGTGAGAAGCCTGCACCTTTTAAACTTCCAATTTTGGGCTCTGACGTTGGTTTCCATTCTCATTTTATCCCCCTTTCTATATGTGAGTGTTCGGACATTCAGATATACCACTCCGGACTCAAGTATCTCACAGCCCCTCCTTTAGGTCGCACACCAGTTTGCCCCAGAAGTGTTCTCTGACCACCACGCCAGCCAGCAGCACCAGTCCTCGACACAGCCGCATTTTCTTCCACAGACCCTCCTCCTGTCCAGATATTTGGGATGTAGGTGGATATGGATCATGGGACTCTTCTCCTTTTAGGGTGTTGCTTCACAGGGCAGCGAACATGTTCATTAATGAGCTGTACTTTTATTTTTATCTGAGCATGTGGCTTTGAGTCCAGTATTCATGGTGGAGGGGCAAGGGGGAGGAGTGGGTGGATCTATCCAGTGATAGTACTGATGGAGTGAGTGTCAATTGTAATCACTCTGCCTTCTATACTTCAGAAGGCTCTATCTAGAACTGCCCAAACTCAGGCCATATCCTAGGAGGAGGCAAACAGAATTTTCTGGTTTCTTAAGACAGCAGGCTTGGTTTTTGTTTCTTTTCTAAGTAGACAGATACAATATGCATTCGTGTGTAAATTTAGAACAAGATGATGTTGCTAAATACTGCCTTATGCAAGCTTTCTATCCTTCTGCACAGACTCCCACATTCTATTAATCTTTCCTATTCCCTTACCCCAAAGCAAAATAATCCATAACAATGACATCACTCTCTAGATCCAAAGCCCCTCATTATCTCCTTTGATGATCTGTGAAAGAATATGAGGAATGGCATACGGGGGCAGTGCTATGGGGATGGCTGAACCCCAAGAAAAGTCCAAGTGTTGTGAGACTTGAACTAATAAGAGTCTACTAGCCTCCCCCACACCCTCTTAGCATCATAGGATAAAAGCCAAGAGACAACTCTAAGCTCTCTAACTCCCCAACGGAAGGATCACAGGAGTCAACCAGACAGATGAAAACCTATCAGCCACGAGGAACAGCCTTTAAGGGTTCTGACTTACTGGGCCTCCTAAAGTGTCACATTGCTGCTCAGGCTAGGGAACTAAGTAGCCCACACTGGTCTCAAACTCATGCATATCCTACTGTCTCAGCATCTTGAGGGCTGGGATGACAGGTGTGAATCACCTTGCCTGGCTGTTGCTTTTGAGGCAGGGTCTTATTATGCAGCCTGGGTTGGCTTTATTTATAGTCTCTATAGGGACAAAAATCACCACAAACTCATGATCCTCCTTCCCCAGCCTTCCAAGTGCAAGAAATACAGGTGCTCACCATCACACTTGGCTTGTTTTAAGGCATTTTTTTCCAGCTAATCTGGAGTCTTACTCAGGTTGACAAGTTACTAGACTATAGTTTTTAGAAAGGTGTGTGTAAACTGAAATTTGGTGAATTAGGATACCTTTCAAACATGGGTTGATCCTCTTCTAGTTTTTTTTTTTTTTTTAAAGATTTATTTTATTTATTTTATGCATATGTGTGCTCTATCTGCATGTACACCTGCATTCCAGAAGAGGGCACCAGATCACATTGTGGATGGTTGTGAGCCACCATGTGGTTGCTGGGAATTGCACTCAGTACCTTTGGAAGAGCACTAGGCAGTGCTCTTAACCGCTGAGCCATCTCTCCAGCCCCCTCCTCTTCTAGTTTTGTTTCCTGTTGCCTTAACAAAATACCCTGATGAAAGAAACTTAGGGGACAAAAAGGTTTATTCAGCTCATAGCACTAGGTCATAGCCTTTGTGGAGAAGTCAAGAGAGCAGGAATTCGATGCTACTAGAGCCACAACATCAAGAGCAGAGTGAGAATGCCTGCACGCACGCTCAATGCTCAGCTCACTATCTTTCTCCTTTATAGCCAGTCCAAGACTTCAAGCTTAGGGAATGGTATCCCCCATAGTAGGCAGATCTTCCCACTTCAATTAAAGTAATTGAGCTAACTCCACACAGACATCACCACAAGCCAATCTGACCTATACAATCACTCACTGAGACTCTCTTCCCAGGTGATTCTTGACAGTGTCGAGCTGACAAAACAGAACAGTACAATCATCAATAAAACTCTTCACTGAATCTTTCCCATGGAGGAACCCTTCCTAAAATGACTGAAAATCATCTTCAAATATGTCTTGCTCTATCTATTCAATTTAAGGTTGAGCCAACTCAGGACTCAAGGGCTTAGAACTTGATAGCAATGACTGTCCTGAGGGAGAACTGGATAAAAACAAAACAAAACAAACAAACAAACAAAAAAAAAAACCAACTGTAAGCTCATACAACCAGAAAGGAAAGCTTCGCTGTACTGTCTATCAAGTCCATAGGATTATGGAAGTTCCTGAAATCTTTTTGTGTGGTTGAGTGTGGGTGTGTCTGAATGTGTATTTGTACGCTATGTGCCTGCAGTGCTTGTGTAGGCCGGAAAAGGTCATCAGACACCCCCCCTCACCCGGAATTGGGGTTAACAGACTTGTGAGCTTTCACTGGGGTATTGGGACCCAACCCAGGGTCCTGTGCTAGAGCAGCAAGTTTTTTTTTAAATATTGAGCTATCTCTCTAGCCTATTATCTTTTATTCAGTGATATTGATAGTAGATGATGAATCAAAGATGATGTTACAGGTATTATTGCTAAGGAAGTGTTAAATTTACCAGTGACAAAGATTTACCAGTGAATGCTCACAGCATGTTTCATTTATGAGGAGCAATGGGAGCCAATGCTAGCAGAACACAGGATAAAAGTAACTCTGCCCCAAGGTAGAATTCCCTGCAGGCATTATATAAATATTTATAAAAAATATTGCATATTCTCACAAAATATTTAGATGCAATATTAAGTAAAAGAAATGATCTACAATTAATTTTATAACATGATATATATATTTATTAACATAAATTAATATTGTTATATAATGTGATATATCACATTAATACAGTAATGAATATATTATGTATTTATGGTTAGTATATAATTATAATATAAATACATTAATTAACATAGTATATATTTATAATTATAAACATAATTTTATAATCTGTATTTCCAAGTATTATGCACAGAAAAGATTAGACAGCATAGCAAATCGAATTCCACTTCTCTCTCTCTGATTGGCAGATAGTGCATGTGTGCTCTATGTGTGTGCATGTGTGTATGTGTGCCCACAAATGGGTGTGCACTTGTGCCTCTGGTTGTGTGTGAAGGCCAGAGGTTGATGTCAAGTGTCTTCCACTGTCACTCTCCTTTTTATTTTTTGAGCTACTTTCTCTCCCAGAACCCAGAGCTTACTGATTTAGCAAGACTAACCCCAGCCAGCAAGCCTCAAGGATATGCCTCCCCCTACTTCCCCAGGTCTAGGATTACAGGTGTACAACAAAATACCCCGCACGTAAATGTGGGTGATGGAGACCCCAACTTGGTCCTCATACATGTACAGCAAGCACTTGACTGAATGAAGCATCTTTCGAGTCCCAGATCACTTTATTTTTAAAATTTATCAATGAGATCTACTAGTTTTACAATATTTTTAAAAGTTAAGAAGGAAATAATGAGGAAGAAAACTGTACAGAATTAGACCATGTTCATTAAAAATACAAAGGCCTGAAGTGGGGCTTTGGTGGCTAATGTGCCCATTATTCAACAACATTTCATGTGACTTGGAATCACTCTCTGCCCCTCCCTCCTCACTGTAAACTCAACAGACCCCCCCCCTCCCCGTTCAATATATCAGTTTCTCTCCTCCTGCTAAAATCTGGCAACAGACCAAGCTGATTTTTCCAGATTTAAGAATATGAAGAACTCATACTTCAAACTAAGACACACAATTTACACCAAATAGCAATCAGTTAGGACTGAGAACCTAGCTTCAGTCATAAAGGAATATCAGGTGCCATTTACCGATTCAGAGAAACTATTAGAAAAATCAAAACCACAGTTTTCACTTCCTTTTCTGGCAGGTAGGGCCATGGTTTTTTTTTTTTTTTCCTTTTAAATTTAATCAGACTTAGTGTCTTCCGTGTATGAGTGTGTATGCAGGGGCAGGGGCACCCACATTTGTGGTTATGAGCCCTTGCACATGGAAGCCAAAGGTCATCAAGGAAGCTAGGTTGACTGACCAGCCAGTCATAGGACCCACATCTCCCATCTCTTAGTAACTCTGCAGTGACTCACAGCATCATCAGGGAATGTACTCACGTGGGGAACTCAATTTCTTTTTGTTCCACCTTAAGGTTGTTTTACATTGTGCTGAGCTCAGCATCCAGGGAACATCAGTGAGTTACCATTCTCCTCCTGATTAAAACCAATTAAGACAACCCCCATTACCAGCACACACAAATGAGCACATTTCCTTAATGTTCTGCTTTTAAATTGAGAAGGGTAGAAAGAAGCCATTCCGGTCTTTCTTCAGAATAATATTTCCTGTTGAAAACATATGCTGCTTATTTATATGCAAAATATTTGAATCCAATATATGGAGAAAAATGGGACCAGACGTTCAAGTTCATGCTCACTCAGTGCACTGAGTGCTGAGCCAGGGCTGAGTTCGGAGGTATTGAATCCCATGGCCTCATGTCAGCACCAATCACATAGGTTCCCTTTTCGATGTTTCCTAATTCCTGGTAGTTGTAGCCCTTTGAAGTCACCTCACATTTGGCTCAGTTTGGGGACACATGGATGGGACAGCAGGGGCTGCCTCAGCATGGCAACTGTCAGTACTACTACACGTTTGCTTGGTAATAGCTACTGGAAGAGGGAAAATGGAACAAAGACAGTCATGCAAGGAGGGCCAAAATGAACACGTGCTAGCACCAAGCTCTGAGGTCCAAGTCCTATGGAACAGAGGCATTGGAATAGCTTGAGAACTGTCTGCAGTGATGAATCTGAGGTGGACGCTCTGGGCCACCTCTGGGGTTTCTAAGACTGACTTAATTCTGATCATTCAAAGAATGGAACCTTTAAGATGGGATCAGAGATCCAGTGACCTGGGGCATGCGGCTGTGATAGAGAGAGAATGATTAGGAGGACCACAGAAAAATGGTGCAGTATTTTTTTTTTAATTTACTTATTCATTGCTTCAGGTAACATCTCCATCATAGTGTCCTCTTTCCACCCCTCCCAGTCCCGCCCTACCACCCTCTACCCCCTAACCCTTCCACCCCACTCCTCTGGAGTGCAGTGTCCCTACCTAACGGTCCCCCACCCCAGTTCAGCAGTCATATGAGGGCCAAGAGCCTCCTCATACACTGGGGGCCTACAAGGCAGCACTACTAGGGAAAAGTGTCTCATTGACAGGGAGAAAAAGAAAAAGTCTATGTCCATGTTCCCTTTGGTGCATTGGTTGTAGTCTAGATATCCTGTAGCTAAAATCCTACTATAAGTGAATAGATGCCATGTGCATCCTTCTGAGTCTGGGTTAGCTCACTCAGGATGAGCTTCTCTAGTTCCATCCATTTGGCTGCAAATTGCATAATTTCGTTGTTTCTGATAGCTGAGTAGTATTCCATTGTGTAGATGTACCACAGTTTTTAAATCCATTCTTTGGTTGAGGGACATCTGGGTTGTTTCCAGTTTCTAGCTATTACAAATAAGACACCTACATTTGTAAAAGAAACTCTTATAAAACTTAAATCACGCATTGATCCCCACACATTAGTAGTGGGAGACTTCAACACCCCACTCACAACAATGGACAGATCATCAAGACAAAAGCCAAACAGAGAAATAATGAGCCTAACAGAGCTCATGAACCAAATGGACCTAACAGATATCTACAGAACGTTTCACCCAAACACAAAAGAATACACCTTCTTCTCAGCACTGCATGGAACATTCTCCAAAATTGACCATATAGTCGGACACAAAGATAGCCTCAACAGATACAAGAAAATTGAAATAACCCCTTGTATCTTATCAGACCATCATGGAATAAAGCTGGTCTTCAACAACAACAGGAACAACAGAAAGCCTACACACACATGGAAATTGACTACTGGGTCAGGGAAGAAATAAAATGGTGCATTCTATCACAGAGTTAGAAACCAAGCGACCTCCAGGCAGGTAGAAAGAACCTGGGCATGAATAAGTCACCTTTCAGATTACAAAATGTACAACCTAAGACACTGTTTTATTCTGAGACAGAATCTCATGTATCCCAGGCTGGGCCTGAACATCTGAGGTCCCCTCCACTTCCTAGGTGCTATAAGTGTGTGTGTACACGGCACCATTTGAGTTTAGAAGACTGAACCCAGGGCTTTGGGCATGGGAATTAAGCATTCTACCTACTAAGCTACGTCTCTATCCCTAACTTCATGGGTTTTTAAGAAGGCTCCTTGAAATTTTTAAATTCTGATCAAGAACTTCAGTGGGATAGGGCATAAACATAGGTATCTGATGTTCCCAAATTTTCACAATGATTTTATGGTAAATTTTCTTTTCTACAAAAGTGACAATCAAACCACACATTATGCTATCTTTGACTGAGGGTACTGATATTATTCTCTCTATTTCTGTCAGCTATCCACAAACGACATGCATATTTCTTAATAATGCTTTAAAAAATTTTCCCTGCTGTAGAGCAGGGATTATGAAGGACTTACCTACCCTGTCTTGGCAGAGCTAGGCTGTTGACTTCCCTGCTACCAAGTTTTGTCCTTTTTGGACAGCAGTCTGTCTGCAGTTGGAGCAAGGAGTTTTTTCATGCCAAGAGATAGGCTTGCCACTAATTCAACCATCTCACACTGGAGATTCTTCGATGCTTATCTTCTACTTGGAGTAGAATAGGGGGTGCTGTCAGGAGCTGATATGTCTCGATATCAAAAAAAAAAAGAAAATCTTAATTTAAGATAATATCTTTGAATGCCATATTCTGCAGATCTCTTGGGGTTTTTGAAGATGCCCTATCCATCTCTTGTATTTAGATAAGCAAATGTTGCTTGTCTCTTAACTTGATTACTGAGTAGTTTAAAGAATATCTGTGATAGACTGTCATAGTAGCTAACAAAGTGACATGTTTGCATGACTAGGAGTTTGTTTTACTTAACTATCCTAGACAGTGTTAGACGGTTGGTATCAAGAGGCCAGAGCATCACACTTTATTTTTAAGTATCTCTAGGTATGATACCATTAGGAAGCGTTACAAATGTCTGTCAGAGAAACAGGACCCAAAGGCTGAAGACTGATGCAGGAATGTATGGAGAGAAAATGGGAACTGTCCAGGCAGTCACTGGCATGTCATTTCTTAGTTTTGGAAGCTGCAGGCCCTGCACTTCCTATATAAGCAGATATATTTATCCCTCTCAGGTCTCTGAGGTGGTTGAAGAATAGACAGCTAGAGTCTCATAGTTAAATTTTGAGTTGTTTAGGAATCAAGAGGGTGTTATAGATCTAAGAAGATACTCTTAAAAGTGTGTTGCAAGTTAGTATGAATGTTGAGTCAGATATAGACCTTTAAACTCATGGAGATGGTTAGATAGTAGAATGTTAAAGACAGGGGCCAAATATGTATAAACTGGACATTGGGAAGGTATACTGGGCCATTTAACTCTCATAAATGTGGCATATTTATATCTGTTGTTTTGTATAGTATTTACTGTTATAAGAGAAGGAACCATCTGTTGGACTGAGAGGGGAAGCTGCTGGGGGGAAGAGGGTGGAAGGGTGGGATAGGAAGGGGGAATAGGGAAGGGTCTGTGACTGAGATGTAACTTGAAGAAAAAAAAATAAAGTATTTAAAAAAAATTTTTCCCTGCTAAGTGCTCAGAGGGTTTTCACTGGGGAGAAATTAACAATAAAGAATAAAAGGTTAAGAAAGAGTAGGTGATGTGTTGTCCAGGCGAGGTTCAGGGCCTGCTCTCCCCAGTGCTGCAACATGTGTGGGGCAGGCACAGCTCTCCTGCTCTTGTGACCCTATACGGGCCAGATCTCCTGTCCACCAAAGGTGGTGAAGGCAAAAAGGAGGGGAGGGGATCTCTCCCTCTCCTCAACACCACCACAAAATGGACAAAAGGCAAGGCTGGCTTTCCTACGCTCCCTCCCTCAGGGCTGGCTCGCCCACAACCCCACATCCAGGGCCAGAGGCCTCATACCAGACCAAGGAGTCATTATAATGAACACTTGCAAGCAAAAACATGTGGACAGGAGGGAATATTGTGGGATGCACTGGATGCACTGCAGCTTCCACAATGAGATTTTTTTTTTTAAATGTTGGGGGAGGTTGCAAGGGTGGAGGGTAGGTCTGAGGGGAGGTGGGGGATGAGAGAGAACAGGGTGCATGATGTGAAGTTCACAAAATTAAAAAGAAAATAAAAAGAAAAAAAACAACTGAAAAAAAAAGTAGACCAACTTTGATACACTGGCTGAAGAGATGCCTCAAATGGATAAGAACACGTAATGTTCTTGCAGAGGACTTGAGTTCAGTTCCCAGCATCCTTACCAGGCAATTGGCAACCGCCTGAAACTCCATCTCCAGGGCATCCATCGCTCTCTTCTGGCCCCCAAGAGTACCTGCATTTATGCCCACATACCCCCACACTAACACACACACATACATGGAAATAAAACAAAAGTAAACTTAGACTTAAAGCTCAAATTAAAAGAAAAAGAGCAGGTGACAGAAATTGAGGCAATTTTGGTTAGTGTTCATGGCTCGTGCACTATTTGATGTTTTGGATATGTTGGGCATGAATTATGTCTGTTCAACTAGAAAGTATTTTATAAACATTTAACACAATTAATATGGGCTGGATGTTTCTACAGCTTGGCCACATTGAATACTTTTTACAGTTTATTTAATTTGAAAGTGTGGTTCTGGGGCTGGAGAGATGGCTCGGTGGTTAAGAGCACTGCCTAGTGCTCTTCCGGGGGTCCTGAGTTCAATTCCCAGCAACCACATGGTGGCTCACAGCCATCCACAATGTGATCTGGTGCCCTCTTCTGGAATGCAGGTGTACATGCAGATAGAGCACTCATATGCATAGAATAAATAAAATAAATCTTAAAAAAAAAGTGTGGTTCTGGAAAATATACATCCCCTTTATATATACATACATCAAAATGGTCCATACTAGGGGCACACAAGCTGTACTACAATGTTGCCCTCCCCTTGCACTCCAGAAAGCATTTTCGACTACAGTTACACTTTTTCTTCTTAGAAATCCCATCTCCCACCCCCACCTCATTAGATGTGGAGATTTGGAGGAGCTCAGCCTGTATCACCAAGTGGGAAGTTGGACAGCATTTACTGGTGAGTTTTCTAGCTTGTACAAATTTGCTTGGAGGTGTTAAAGGAAGAGGCAGGCTTTGGTACTTAGCAACATCTTAACTTTTTTTTTTATCCTGGTTTGTGGGTACATGGTGTGTGTGTGTGTGCCTTTGTGTGGCATGTGTGTCCATGCATGTGTGTGCAAAGGCACATGTGTGGTGGTCAGAAGATAACTTCCCGGAGTCAGTCCTCTCCTTCTACCACGTGGGTCCTGGGAATTGAACACAAGTCAGACTTGGTGGCAACCTCCTTTACTGGCTGAGCAATTTTGCTGGCTCTTTTCCTTAATATAAAGGAGTTCTTATTTTCACGTGCATGTCACATATGTGCAGGTGCCTGAGGAGACCAGAAGAGGGTGTCAGATTCCCCGGAGTAGGAGTTACAGGTAATTATAAGGCATCTGACCTGGGTTCTTGGAATTATTCTCTGGTCCTTTGTAAGAGCTGCAAGTGCTCTTAACTGCTAAGCCATCTCTCCAGCTCTATGGCGTTTTTTCAATGTAAGATGAAGGCTGTCTTCAGTCTTCTGCAATGGGGTAATTTTTTATCTGACTGTACTAAGAGGATTGTGGGAGATGCTTTGTCCTAAAGTGAGAGTTAAGAGTCAAGGAGAGAACCCTTGTAGCATGAAGAATCTTCACATAATAGGCATCGGTAGTCACTTGAACCTGGGCTAATTAGTTTGGGCTTGATGGGCCAAATTCAAGAGATTCCTGGAAAATCCTTTGATGTTCCTCTGTCCATCTGGGGGTAGAGAGTCAACAGTTCTCATTGGTAATCAGAATATGACATTCTGGCTTTACGTGACATTAAATTTGTATTATCCTGTCAATTCCAAGGACTATTTTTTTTTTGGCCAAGTCAAATTACTCTGCAGCCCAGACTGACCTCAACTTCAGGGCAATCCTTTTGCCTTATCCTTCCAAATTCTGGGATCTGGGATTATAGGTTTAAAGCCACAATATCTGGCTCCTGGATTGTTATTATAAAGTCCTGGGGCTCAGTCGCCTGTGAAAGTATATGCCACTTGGAGAAATGAGACTTTAGGAGAAGTATATTGGAGGGTTAAGAGAGTACAGCCTGGTTCACAGTGTCTCTCAAAGGGACACTGGTGGTATCTGGGTGGCCAGAAATGAGTTTCTGTAGGGAAGACTACAGATAGACCTTTAAAGGCAAACTCAAAATACTTTAAATTCAACCTCTCAGAGGTCAGAAAAGGGTTTGTTGTTTCAAAGAAATAATGTCTCTCCAACACACACACACACACACACACACACACACACAGTATGGTAGAGAAGTTTTTATTTTACATCAGATAGGCTGAAACTGTTCCCTTCCAGACACACTACTATAATCCTGCTATCTTTGAATAAGACATGGCGGGTCTGGATATTGCAGCTGTTCAGTAGTGTGAAGAAAGCATGCTCACCTGCCTTTCAGCCATGACCTATAACTAGAAAACAGCGAAGAAGTGCAAAGTAATAAAGCTGCAAACACCCACGATGAAGGCGTTTCTTAAAAGTTGAAATTTTGAGCTACCGACTCAGGAGTTAACAGATCAGCATTTTAATGAGCACATCAAACACATCACAGAAAGTGTGACATTGCCCACAACTGCACAGCTGCTTGGGTGGCAAAGAGAGAATGACAATCCAGCTTGGGTCAGCTACAGGACTAGAATTTTTGTTTTTGTTTTATTTTTTTAAAGCCCAATAACCATTAATGCCCAATGTCAACAAAAAAGGCCAGTAAGAAATAACAAGAACCAGAGGACAATCTTTGGGTTTCAAAGTTTTGTGACCACTGTGGGTTACTGAAAACATTTTAAACTCAGCTATGGGAAAGGGGATCCCCATAGCAGGACACAGGCAAAAGTCATCTTGGGGCAGGGTAAACATCAAAGGCTGCAAGTAAGATATTATTTTAAAACTTTTTATTCATTTATTAAATTATGTGTGTGTTCATAATTAAATTGTGTCTGTGTGTGTGGTGGGGTGTGAGCTCTACAGTCACCTTCTAAAACCTTGATACTGAAGGAGTCTGCTTCCTGGGAGGGCACAGACACTGTCACAGGCTGTGTAAGGGACATCTCTATTCATGATGTACCAACTGTGATAGAAGTTCTAGAACATTCTTCTGCCTAGTGACATTCCGGCATTGTAGTTTACATTTATCTGTGGTGTTCTCTTGATGACCTCACCTAACCATGCCCTTTTAAGAACATGTCCCTGATGTTCCTGATTCCTGAGGATGTCTGCACATTGGAAAGGAAACCGATGATGAGATTTATTTCTAGTTGAGTTGAGTGTAGGGAGAATTTTAAAGTTGTCTATTTTATTTTGATGGCTTCTATTTATCTAAGGCTTTTATGCATTCTGAGAGAAAATGTAGCATGGTTTATTAGTGAAGAAGTTAAACATGCATTCCCCTTAATGAATGGCTAGCTGTACGTTTACAGATAGCACCCTATCTATGCCTTTGATGCCAGAGCTCATGCCCAGCTGAATTGGCTGACAACAAGGCCACAGCACAGGGCTCTATGCTACAAAGAGAAGAGAAGGTCCCTTCCCAGGACTATCTTCGGTATACCATCAGTTCTTTGCCTGGTCGAGTAGGTGAGTGCTGGCCACTGCATAGTCAGCTGACCCGGAAGGGCCCTGACCTCTTGTTCTTCAAGTTATAGGAAAAAATGGTGCTCGGCAGCAGCTGTCATCAAGACGGAGCTTGCAGACCCAGTGAGAGAGGACAGAGAGTGTGGCCAAGGACCAAAATATGCAGCAGCAGTGGCTCTCAGGGAAGGATGGGGGCGCTTTTGAAGAGACAAAGCTAGTCATTGTGGTCGGAACTTTCCTTTGATGATAAAATGATAAGACAACAATGGGCCTTAAAGGCCTTCAGTCGGTCCAGCTGATCAAATCAAATATTAGATGCTGACCCACCCTCCATGTTTTTGTTTTTCTATTTTCTCCTAGCCCACAGCGTTCTCCTTCATTCAGTCTTTGTTGGCCCCATCTCAGTCTTCCGTTCTTGCTGACCCCTACAATTGATGCTCTCCTCTTTGATACAGAGCCCTTTCTGTTGTCCAATCACCCATCCCTCATTCCCACCATTTCCTTTCTTTCTTCAGCCACAATATTTTCTCTTATCAGATTCCTGCTGAGAATTTTCCCTCCTAAATTCTAGACTTCCCTCCAACCCCACAATTTCTTTGGCTTTTCTGGAGTTGGTCCTCTCTGCTTAGCTCCCACAGTCTCAGGGATAGCCCTGTTATCTTTTAAGTTGTGAGATGACGGTCACCCCTAAACCAGAAGTGGTGTGGTGATGTTCTCAAGTATGAACTAAAACATGCTGAGAGAGGATGAAGCTTGGATTCCCTGCAGTTATGGGGTGACGAGTGGAAACCAGTATATGGTCATGTGCATTATGATGGGGCACATAGCAGAAGTCTTTTTCTTGGACTGATATATTAGAAGTTGACTGTGGCACTAGTGTATCCCATCATCCAGTTTTTTTTTTCTTCCCACCCAGCAAGTGGGAGCCACATTTGTGTCAAAAAGCCATCGAGTACAGAGGAAGTCCTTACAGATATTTGGTGAATGTCCAAAGACAGGATCAGAATATACTCCACGAGCTGAGTAAAGCAGAATGGGTGCTTGTTGATTTCTTTGTTAGTCCCAAAATAGATCTGTGTTTATTTGCTTTTAAAAAAAAGCAAGGTTCTAGTGTGATTCGAAGGCTCAGACACTAAGTGGTACATTTTCAAAGTGCTGAATAGCTCCACAGCTTCCATCAACATCTGTGGGAGTTTAACCCTTCACACTGCAAGGAATATTTTTTTTTCCTAAATGCAATCTGCTCAGAGACCAAGAATATTTTGGCATTGTGGAATAAAATAAAAACACCAGCACAGAGACAAATGGCAGTGTGTCTTCTTAGCTGTCCTCTGAGGAGGGTGAAGAACACCTTGCCATCTCTACCCATAAATGCTAATGAGAATTTCTTGGTGGCTCCAGTTACCCACAAACACGCCACTAATAGTAATACTCAACCCCCACCCCCAACCCCAAGCACAGCCTTCAAGGAAATAAAGATTTTTCCATGTTAAACTAACGGAGTAGAAGATAATTTTAGGAAGATTTTTGTCTCTCTAGATGCCTGTAAGCCTGGCATTTGTTTAGAAAGTTAACAATGATATTATGTGACTAAGGGGCACTTTCTTCCAAATCCTCTTCCTCTCCATCTTAGTCACCATAGAAGACAATGCAAGTGCCTGTAGCTTTCACAGTGTCTGGGACAGACAGCCTTCTCATAGGAATGGAGGGTTATCTTATGAGCCTCACCTACTCATGTTAGCTAGTGGGACTTCCTCAGCCTCTACAATTGGTCATAACTGTCACAAACCCAGGTGTGTTCCTGTTGCTTAGCACAACATGTTGACATATCATGAATGTGCCCTGATGTTGTGGAAATTATGAACAATAATTGTCAAGACATGCTAACCAGGCATGGTAGCTCACAGTAATGGGTCTTTTGTCTGGTGAGTGGTACGCATTGATTTTAAGGAAGACCAGATCCCTGGGTGTGGCCACATATGCCTGTAACCACAGTGCTAGGGTGGGCAGAGATAGGAGGGTTGTAACGTCTTACTGACCACTAGTCTAGCTCTAGGTTTGGCAAGAGAGACCCAGATAGAAAGAATAAGGCAGAGGGTGACAGAGTAGAGTACCAGACGCCTTCCTCTGACATAGGATCCTATACCTGTACACCTGCATGTACATATACTGCATGCACCATATTTGGACGATTCCGTCTGTCTGTCTATCATCCATCTCTACATCCTATGCCATGTTTGAAAATATGAAATAAATAATATCAGGCTGGGCCTCCTGAATTGTACAGAGAACTCTCTCCTTGCCTGGGCTGGGCCCTTTGGGACCAGGGAAGATAAATAACAAAGAGTCGAGTCCAGAAGGTGTTGTCGTAGTGTGAAAATCAATCCCACTTACTGCTGAGGTGCAGTAACTGAGAGCCCATTGACAGCAGACATGTTGACATCCCCCAAAGCAATTGTTTCTCATGACTACAGCTGGGAAAGGACTGATGTCCCCCTGGAAATGTCCAAGACTTAAACACTACGTAATAATTAGTACAGCCTCTTAACATGCTTTGTTTAATTTAATTCTTACAAAGAAGGCTGGCGGAAGTATTGTTTTTCCTTTTATGGATCAGAGAAAAGCCTATGGACACCAATTCTGAACAGCCAGCTCATATGGCCTTAATCTCCATAAGCCTTTCTCCATGGACTTCCCATGTATAATTCCACTCTATGATTCCACAAATTCCATCTTTATGATCCTACAAATTCTACAATGATTCCCCTTTGCCTGGTAAGAGCACTGAAGGTTACAGGGATGAGGAAATTTACCCACATCATAGTCAACATGAGCACACTAGACCTGAAACTTACATGCAGGGTTATTTGGCTAGAGAGCAGAAAACCTGAACTCTAATCCTGCGTTATCTGCCTCTCATTCCTTCTCACACTGTCCCAGTTGCATTCTGTTGCTGTGACAGACACCATGACTCTAAGCGACTTAGATGGGGAAAGTATTCATTTGGCTTATGCTTCCAGGTCTCAGTCCATCACTGAGGGAAGTCAGAGCAAGAACTTGAAGCAGACACCATGGAGGAATGTTCACTGCTGGCTCACTATTAGGACAATGCTTAGCCTCCTTATATAGCCCAAGACCACCTGCCTAGGGATGGTGGGCCTGAAGTGGGCTCTCCTACATTAATTAACAATTAAGACAATCTCTTACAGGCATGCTGAAAGGTCTGATTTGGGCAATTCCTTAAGTTTGGCTTCTCCTCTCAAGTGACTTTATCAAGTTGACAGTGAAGACTAACTAGGACATTGACTACTCAGCCATGTCACCAGAGCTCAGACAGCATTGTTGCAGCTGAGAACTGTAACCTTCCTTTTCTCTCCAACCTCAACATGGGCTACTCCACTTTGTATCCTGTCATAGACATCTGGGACATTTCTATTACTTGAAGAAGTCTAAGACACCAAAGATGCCATTAGGAAGTGACAATATAATTATCTGGTGATAGTCACATTCTGCTCTGTGATGGTGCATATATCTCTTGTTTATAACTTTTCCTTCTGGGCTGGAGAGATGGCTCAGCCGTTAAAGGCTAGGCTCACAACCAAAAATATAACTTTTCCTTCTTTTCATATCATCTGAATATTTTTCCTCATGCCTAGCTTTGTGCTCAGGACTTTAAGGGCACACGTAAGGTATCCCAGAACCTACCAATCAGCATTCATAATTAGAAGGCATGAGTAGATACTATTAGAGGAGGTTTCATTTAAATAATCTAAGTATCATTTTTGTTTTGGTTTTTCAAGACAGGGTTTCTCTGTGTAGCTCTGGCAGTCCTAGAACTCTCTCTGTAGACCTCGAACACCCAGAGATCTGTCTGCCTCTGCCTCTCAAGTGCTGGGATTAAAGGCATGCACCACCACAGCTTGGCTCTAAATAGCATTATTTTTACCTAGAGGACTCCAAAACAATTATATTCGTAGAACTATAATGGGCACCATCTTCTTTGTACCTCACACACTGCATATTACCAGCATATTATATTCTCCCAACTTATGACCATTTAAGGGGTGGTTACCCCTTATCCCTTCCTGTGCTTTCTGAGCATCGCAAAGCACTTTAAATAATCCAGATTCTGATTTGATGTGGCAGGGGGTGGGGTTTAAAGGTGCACGTGTGGGTGGGAGCACACACTGTGCATGGCGGTGAAGCCCCTGCAAACCTCTTCACCCCCACAGAACTGGGGCTATAGGCACACAGTGTGGCCACAGTCAGCTTTTTCCGTAGGCGATGGGAATCCGAACGCAGGTGCTCAGGGTTCCACAGCAAACAGACTTGCCCACTGAGCAGTCTCTCTCACCCCTGGATGGATTTTTGAGTGAAGGGTTACACAAAACACGATTTTCCTACAAGAAACAGGAAATGCTGATTTAAAGTCTGTAATATGTAGGTGGGTTTAGGTGCCCCATGAGTGGATCTATCCGCATGACACAAAGGTTTCACTTCAATATCAGGTTCTTGGTGTGGTGGCAGTCATTCTTACAAATGAGATTGTCTTAGAGGTGGTTCAGGTGGGAATAAAATTCAGAAAGATAAACGTTGCCCGCTTCCCTTGGAGCTGACAAATTAAAACTTCCTGAGGAGGGTCGGGGAGGAGCAAGAGCAAGAACACAATTTTTAAGATAAAAGAAAGGAAACTTCCCCTTTGCCAAAATTAACTAAGAAATATCTTTGTTAATTATCCGCTCGGTGTTCACATACAGTGCCTGCTACATTCTGCCCTAGGTTGTGAAATGGTCCTTCATCTTCAAGAATGCAAGGTTTGGGCTGGGTGTAGCTCAGCGGTGAAGCATTTGCCCAGCACATGTGACTTTAGTCTCTAGCATTGCCAAAGAAGAAGGGGGTGATGGTGGAGAATAACTGATCCCTAAGAAATAGGAATCAGGGCTGGAGAGACGGCTCAGCTGCTAAAGGCTAGGCTCACAGCCAAAACCACAAGAAATAGGAGTCACACTAAAACCAAACATTCTCCTACACTATAGTAGTTCAAAGCTAGTTACATCCAAACAGGCTTTTTATTTCAGCAGATACAAATGATTGGGAATGTATTTCTGGAGCCCACCCCATCACTAAGAGAGTCTGTATTTAAAAAAATTACTAGATGGCTGAGTTTTTTCTGAAAGAAAGTAGCTTCAGATATTACATTGGTTAAGGTCATGAAGTCTGAACAGTGAGCCAGGTGACGTAGGTAATTGGCTACAAGCAACATGGAGGTAGAATGATGTCATCTGCGACCCTGAGAGACAGCATTCTCCAAGATTATGTTCTGTGTACAACAAACACTGAGAGAGATCTTATGTGAAAGAAGTTTTCTGGCCCAGCCCCCCAGAAAATTCTAAGTCCTCATCCATCGATTGAAGAACAATGTTTCTGAGGATGTGGAGTCCTGGAGCATCCTTAGATTCCAGGCATCCCTGAACTCATGTCACTGCATGTCCCCTTAACATCTACAGAAAAATTCTCTGGGGAAACTCATCATGTAACACTGAGGCCATAGACCAAGCCCAGGCAAGAAATCACAGGTCAGACTAGACATCATGGGAGGCACCGTGGCACACGTCAGCACAGCCCTCTTCAGAAGCAGTGGATGCTGGCCCAACCCCCTGTTAGAGTCTCTGCTTCCAACTTTACGAGGCAACACATTATCAAGTGATTTATTATAGGACAATGACAACACTGACAATTGAAATTTTGGGAGAGGTCTGAATATTACCAAAATACAAAATGCCCAAGGAATTAAAATATATTTTAAAAAGATAAATACTTCTGGTGTGTATGTGTGCGCACATGCACCCACATGCACACATGTGTATGTGTTCATGTGTGTTTGAGACAGGGCCTTACTATGTAGCCTTGGCTAGGCTGGAACTCACTATAAATACAAGGTTGACCTCCAATTCATATAGATTTACTTCCTTCTATGTTCCAAGTGCTGGGATTAAAGGTGTGCTATTAAAATATATTATTTCTTTTTAAGATTCATTTATTTTTATTTTATGTATTTGGGTGTTTTGCCTGCATATGTATATGTCTTTGTACCACATATGTGCCTGGTACCTGTGGAAGCCAGAAGCCAGTGTCAGAATCCCTGGAACAAGGGTTGTAGATGACTTTGAGCCACCATGTGGGTGCTGGGAATTGAACCTGGGTCCTCTGGAGGAGCAGCTAGTGCTGTTAACCTCCTCTCCAGCTGTCTGTGATATATTTTTAGAGTAGGGAAGAGTTACCAATGTGTCCAAACCCATAAATGAACAAAAATGCTTTTCCTGCAATGTTAGAGATGAGAGAGAGGAGAGAGAGAGAGACAGACAGACAGAGAGACAGAGAGAGAACACATACGTACATGTGATTGCATCATATAATCACAAAAGAAGGAGGTAACAGTGAGATACTCTTGGCACCTGTACTTCTAAATCCAAATGATGCTTCCAGTTGATGTTGATGTAGTTGGTCCAAGGACCCCATTTTGAGAACTCTTAAGGTAGTTAGTATACACCTGTTTCAAAGAAACAGGTGACACCTGGGTATCACTGCCATTTCTACCTAGGTCACATGTTTCCTGTGCCCAAATCCAGTAGGTAACAAGGAGTAAGAAGCATTGGAAGTCACCTGCAATCCAGTTATGGGTGTCTAATATGTCTACAGACACTACATTCTGCAAGGAAGCCAAGACAAAAGCCACCTAGAAAGATATTTTCATTGTTAGAGAAAACTGCAAGACAGTGGTTAAGCCAGCTTGTTAAATGCCAGAGATCCAGAGAATATTCAAGTTGATGTTGTTCTTCATCATCATCATCATTATTTTAGATAGGGTATTACATGGTCTTATGTATCCCAGGCTGGCTTCAACCTGAGGATGGCCTTGAATTTCTGATCCTCATGCTGGGATTCCAGGCGAGTGGCATCACACTTTACCAACCACGCTACACCCCCCACTCAAGTGTTCCTAGATTGCAGGTGAGCTAGAGAACAAAGATTCACAGCTTCAAGAACCAGAAAGGCGACAAAAAGAATCACACACCCCATCAGATTCTTGTGGTCATAGTCCATTATAAAGAATGCATCCCTCAGAGGTTATCACTAACCACCCTGACTACACCTTCAAACAAAATGGACAACCTTAAAAAGCCTTAAAAAATTTAAATCACAGTACAGTGCTACAAAATTGTTCCAAGATAACACTAGGCAATTACAATATTGGAAATGGGGCTACTAATGAACCTATTTGCCTGGTAGTGCTGTAGTAAAACCCACGGCTTTGGATGCTAACTTAATCAGTGAAAACCATTAAATGCAGGGCTCATATTCCCCCTGTATTTTGCCGACATAGAAGGACCTACGGACAGACACTTGATTAACTGGAAAGGAGGGAAAGGACTTCAAGAAATGGGTCCTATTTGCTCATAGAGACTAGAAAGTAGACATGGCATGGATTTCCTCTCAAGGCCAGTGGAACCTCCGAGGCCTTTGAAGGTAGATTTGCAACAAAGAAGCCTGCTAATGTCCCTGTTTTGTCTCCTCCTGGCAGGGTGCTCAAAACGCTGATTCAGCAGCTAGTACCGGTGACACAATTCTACCATCAGGGCTGTTCTGCACATGCCTGCCTTAACCAAGCATGAAACTAGATTTCTAGTGTGATTTATTTTATTGTTGCAGAAGCAGAGAGCTATCATGACCAACATTCTGAAAATAAGAAGAATCCAAACACCCAAGCTCAGCTTATCTTTTATGCAATTTATTCTGGTTTTTCTCCACATGAATGAATGTGCACACATAGATACATACATACACACACACACACACACACACACACACACACACACACACACAACTGTTGACAAGCCTCATTACTAATATTTGTATTTTCCTTTTAAGTTATTTCCTAGCAATGCATCTTACTGGTCCTTAATGTTACTTGCTACTGGTATCTTGTTGATCTATAAGTGCAATAAGAATTTTTACACTTTTAATGTTCCCTCATTTGATTCGTTTCTTTTGGGTAGATTCTGAGATTTTATGGCTTGACTCATAGCATTCACTTCAAATTAGATGAATTATATACATTTAAGTATATGACTTCCTTATTTGAATAAAATATATTAACATTTTCTAGAATGAAAAGTCATAATACACGAATGAATTCATTTGATCCATATGTACTAATATTGTCTCTTACCTAGGACCTCATTGGAATTTAGATACTTTGAGTGCATCATTGAAACCAACAAATCACATATACCGAGGGAATGTATATGTACACACACTGTATAGCACATATGTGATATACTGTGTTCATATATGTACTTGTGTAGAGGATTTTTTCCTTTGTTTGCTTATGTTTTGTTTTGAGACAGGGTCTTACTTTGGGGTGGCCTGGAACTTACTGTGCAAATATAGCTGACCTCAAAACCCCAGAGATTCCCCTGCCTCTGCCCCTGCCCCTGCCCCTGCCCCTGCCCCTGCCTCTGCCTCTGCCAAGAGTGTTGGGATTAAAGGTGCACATAATCACATGCTATCCTGTCCTGGGGATAGAATCCAGGGCCTTGAGTCTACAAGTCAAACACTCTATCCCTGAACTCTCTCTGAGATCATTTTATATTCTTGACAAAATATCTTTTCCAAATGAATTTCACTCCTCATGGGAAGGTGTTTTGAGAAATGTAGTATCACATCACATGAACTGGTCTGGGGGAAATGCCAGAAAGTCTAATCACTAGTTTAGAAATGATTAAATTAACAAGATGAGAGTTTAATAGGTGACAGAGTTAGTACTTGAAATCAGCAGGATAGGGCACTCATTTGTAATGACTGTGTCTGGAACATGTGACTGTGTGCAGTTGCCCTTGAGGGGAATAAAGCTATGCAAATGTTGGTGAGGTAGCCCAATGGGTAAAGTCAATTTCCAACCAATCCTAGAGATCTGAATTTAATTCCAAGGGTCCATGTAAAAGCGAGAAGAGACTCCACAAAATTATCACTTAACCTCACATCGCGCATACATACAATAATACAACTAACTTTTAAAAACTGAGTACAAAATTAAAAAAAAAAACGAAAGCAAGCACATAAAAAAAGCACGAACACTCATAGTTTTGAATTACAGACTTCTTTTTGTTTTTATCTAACTTACATATTTTTATTTATGTGCATTAGTGTTTTTCCTGCATGTATGTCTGTGTGAGGGTATCAGATCCTCCTGAACTGGAGGCACAGACAGTTGTGAGCTGTCATGTGGGTGCTGGGAACTGAACATGGATTCTCTGGGCAGCTGGTGCTCTAAACTGCTGAGCCTTTTCTCCACCCCTGCATCAGGGAATTCTAATTAGTAACTAAATCCAAAGTTGATACAGAATACAGTTATAGCTTTGTGCGTGTAAAAATATAATGTTCTTTAGAGCTCACAGAAAAGGTTAAGAAAGAACAAATAGGGAAAAAAAAACCACACATGCAACTTATAACAAAAGGTTGGAATCTACGCTGTCCAGTAACTTCTCACAACCAGATCCTTCAGGGAAAAGTAACAGGTTATGGGTGGGAAAGGGTTCAAACATGTAGGCATTTTCCTATATTTGAAGAGGTTACATATAAAGCCTGTGGAATATTTTTCCCCACTAAACTAGTAGAGGTTAAAATACTGATAATAACCAAGAGAGAGAGATGACTGTGTCTTATTCTAAGAAATATGAGCCGGGCACGGTGGCACACACCTTTAATCCCAGCACTGGGGAGTCAAAGGCAGGTGGATCTCTATGAGTTCAAGGTTAGTCTGGTCTACAGAGTGAGTTCAGGACAGTCAGGGATACACAGAGAGACCCTGTCTCAGAAAATTAAAAAAAAAAAAAAGAAAAGAGAAAAAAAAGAGATATGAATCCATCTGATAAGCAGTTATGACTGATAATTTACATGCACTGAACCACTCACAACTTGAAAATATGTACACAAAGACACACACACACACACACACACACACACACAGAGAGAGAGAGAGAGAGAGAGAGAGAGAGAGAGAGAGAGAGAGAGAGCGCGCGAGCTAAGCCTCATGTTTCTTGCCCTAGGCCACAGGAACTAACTCCCACTTACTGTTTATAGATGCTTATTCTCCTGGAAAATGCTGGTGGGTTGAATTACAGGGAATTTACATTCTGACCCTCAGGGGCCTCACCCTTGACTCAGTCTCTACAGCATTGTGTTTCTTAGTCCTGCTGGCCCAGCTTCTCTTGTTTTCTAATTGTTTCATAGTAACTGTTCTTTGGAACAACTTGAGACCATCTATTATTTTTCTGTTCTTTCCAATAACAGATGCAGCAGTCTGTGCACATGTGAAACGTGGCTCCCACATCCCCTGCACACTACCAGGTGCTCAAATGTCTCCTGGATTTCAGGTAGAGTCACTCGTGCGCTGTTCCACAGTACCGTCACTCTGCCCAGGAGAACTCACCTTTAATCTCTTCACCTATACAAAGGCTTGTGTGAATATTTTTCTAAGGATATATCAGTTTGGTTGAGTTTTCATGAAGGTAAGTATGAAAGTATACAGGAGGAAGGGTATTCAATTTAGAAAAAGAATTTGCATTTGCTACAAAGAGTGTTTTCTACTCTTTGCTTGGTTAACTGCCCTGGTTGGCTGTGAGCAGTTCTTTGGGATCAGATAATCTTAATCTAATTCTTAGAGTTCATCCCATAAACATGGGTCAGATCCAAAGGGGGGTACCAAGCTATTTTTTTTTTGTCACCTTGACAGAGCTTGAGTCTCCTGGTAAAAGGAACTTCCGATTGAGAAAATGCTTCTGTCATATTGCTTGTAGGCAAACCTATGAGGGCATTTTCTTTACTAAAGATTGGAGTCAGAGGGCTCATTCCACCATGGGTGGTTCTAATCCTAGACAGGTGGTCCAGGTTTGTATAAAAAAAGCAAGGTGAGCAGGCACTGAAAGCAAGCCAGTAAGTAGAATTCTTTTCATGGCCTCTGTCTCAGTCCTTGTATCTAGGGTTCTGCCTTGAGGTTCTATTCTGATTTTTCTCAGTGAAGGAGTATGGTCAGGAGCTGTAAGCCTAACACACCCATTCTTCCTCAAGTTGTTTTGGTCATAGTGTTTTATTATATTTGTAGATACCCTACCTAGAACAACAGGTATTCACGATGTACTGTTAGAAAAGCCGCCAACATCTTTTTTTCTCTTCCCACATCTATCAAAGGAAGACATGATTATCCTACAGAGTTCTGATAACAATGAGATAAATAAACACCATAACCCTCAGTAAATGTGAATGAATAGACAATTTTTTTCAATTTCAGAAAGGTGAGTTGGTACAAGTACCAGTTGGCTGCTTTTGCTTGTCTCTCTCCACCTGTCGGTAACTCCTAAATAAAGATGGTGTTCCGTAAACCGTGCCTGTTACACTTTCCCACACACTGAAATTCCCTTGGCAAAACACTGATTATTGGGCATTTTTTATTTCCACCAAGTTCCTAGGTGGTGGAGACCTGCTGGTCCAGGCACTGTCAATAGCCGCTGTTTTAAACATCTGGCAAGGTTCACCCACTTCCAACCACAGCTTCACACTTCGGGCAACACGACCACGTCAGGTGAGTTCTGAGGTAGCTGGTGTGGCCTCAAATTCTACCATGTTTTTCTTTGACCTGTGCTACAAGCGCTGGCTGAGACAAAGCCACATTTCCCACTTAGATTTTAGAGGTCAGTATTCTCCCCAGCCTCCTCAGTATCAGGCTGAGGATATGTTGCAACATCTTGGAGGAGCTGACAGAGGCTCTTCCATCTTGTTTGCTAGTATTTCTCAACAAGCAAACTCAAAGTCTCAAGTTTGACATTCCATGAAGCACGTTACAAGTTCAGGTATTGGAGGGAGTTTAAACCACAAAGAAACCTGGGACCCTGGATTGCAATTTACCCTTGCTCCTGTTTCACCTGTAGTGTGAAAGAATAAACCAGAAGTAACCTTTAAAAGCCATTAATTGGGGACTAGAGAGATAACTCATTGGTTAAGAGCACTGGTTGCTTTTCCAGTGGACCCGTTTTCAGTCCCCAGCACCCATATGGCAGCTTGAAACTATCCATAACTCCAGTTCCAATGACTCAGGTGTCATCTTCTGGCTTCCCTTTGCAACAGGCATACATAAGACATACACAGATATACACGCAGGCAAGATACCCACACAAATAATTTTTTTTAAAGTCATCAAGTAGGTTGGAAGATGGGTAAGTGGATAGAAGCACTTGATACACCAGTGTGAGGGTCCCAGTTTAAATTCTGGGAACCGATATACAAAGGCAGGACATGCAACAGGAGAGTCTAGAATTCCAGTGTTCCTGCAGAGGTGGCAGGTGGAGGCCAGAGAATCCTTAGAAGCTTGAGGGCACGTCAGCCTCCTGTACAGGAGTGACAGACACCAAAAGTGGACGGTGACTGCATTAACATACAATCTCTCTCTCTCTCCTCTCTCTCTCTCTCTCTCCACACACACACACACACACACACACACAGAGAGAGAGAGAGAGAGAGAGAGAGAGAGAGAGAGAGAGAGAGAGA
>CAJQZJ010032918.1:2649885-2678363 GCA_907164525.1 Lophiomys imhausi | reverse complement strand
AGAGAGAGAGAGAGAGAGAGAGAGAGAGAGAGAGAGAGAGAGAGAGAAAGAGAACAAAAATATTAACTGGTTATTTCTTGAAGTATTGGCATTTGTAAACCAAGAAAGAAAATGATTAAGACAGCCTCGGGTTCCCATCCTAGCTCAGAAACACATTAACCAATTACTCAGGACTAGGGATTTAATGTTTAAGAGCCTCGGGCTTTTCTTTTAAACAGTTGAACATGTTTCTTCCGGTTTGTTCTTTTTTTAACCTTACTTTTTTTTTCTGCCATGTAGAAGTGTTACATTTGATGTTAAATAAGAACATGCTACTCACGTCAGAGGCTGATTCACTTCCACAGGACATTATACTCACAGGGCTTCATACAGAATAGACACCCTGCATCTGGAAACTTCCAGGCCACAGCAGGAAGGTAATAGAGTATATATATATATTGAACCCTAATGAGGTGTTGTATTTTTACTTTATGGAAAGTTACATTTAAAGGAAGATATACAGACTCCAAAAACCACACAAGAAACTAATTCACTGGCTGGAGAGATGGCTCAGTGATTAAGTACATTAACTGTCCTTCCAGAGGACCTGGGTTCAAATCCTAGCACACACATGTCAGCTCACAACTGTCTGTAACTCCAAAATCTGACACTCTGACATAGATACACATTCAGGCAAAACACCAATGCACATAAAATGAAGGTAAATAAATAATACAAAAAAAAAAAAAGAAATGACATCCAGGTTAGGCAGGCCCAATGTGCCTGGTATACAGACACATATAGGATGGGTCTATCATACCAGTAATAATAGTGGAAAGAGACATATTTGTTCCCTGCTGAAAAATGGTGAATTGATAGATACCAGCTTTAAAAGTCAGAGGAGGGCTGAAAAGGGGGCTCAGGAGTAACAGCATTTTCTATGCAAGCATAAGGAACTCATTTCAAAGTCCCAGCATCTGCACCAAAAGCTAGGTGTGTGCACTTCACTGTGTTGAGGGGTGAGGGGGAAACAAGAAGATAGTTGGCACTTGCTGGCCAGCCAGCCTAGCAAAAGACCTGTAAATCTCAGGTTCAGCAAAAAACCAGGTTTCAAAGAAATAAGGCATAAGGTGACTATAAAACAGGACACCCAATGTCTCATGCTCAAACCACACACGCACACACACACACACGCACGCATGCACAAGCACTCACGCACATACACATACACAGACCCAAACACAGACACACAAACCCACAAAGACACATAGACACACACATACAGACATACACAGAGACATACACATGGACACATGCTCACAGATACAGATAAACGTAAGTACACAGACACACACACACACACACACACACACACACACACACACGGACACATACAGATACACATAGGCAGACAGTCACACACAGATACACACGGATATGTACAGACACACAAGCAGACACACACACAGAGACACACTGTGAACACCTCCCCCATAGAGTCCCATCTATCTCCTGCCCCAGCATGACCTTGAGCTTGTGGCAGCCATGCCGTATGACCACTGAGCATGGGGGATTAAGATGACTCATGAGAGAAGCCGATGAGAAGGGTCCGAACGTCGTCAACCCTCACAGTAGAGCAAGCAGCATATAGCTGCTCCCAGATGGCAAGAAGAGCAGGGCATGAGGGATATGGATTGTTTGCTGTTCCACAAGGCTTTTCACTTCGACTTGAACTTCACCCTTTCCACTAAGCCGTGATCTCATGAATTCAACCAGAAAAGCTGGAAAGAAAAAAAAAACAGACTGCATTCTGCAAGATGTCCATCCGTTCGGACTGCCCGATCCCATCAACTTCGGGAGGAGTACAAAGACCTCCAGTGTTGTGACTTGGGCAGGCAAATCGCTACTGAAACAAACACTCACGACAGTAACGAGCAAAGGCTAGTCAAGGAGGGCTGTTTGATGTCTTAAAGGCAACAGCCTGGGAAACACATCCAGAAGGAGCGCATCTAGAGTAATCATTCTCAATCACAAAATTCTCAATCAGTGCTTCTCAGAAAGACGGACTCAAAATAACTCTGGTTCTTCTGAATGCCAGTGGTTGCTAAGTGCCACCTTAACTCTTTCTAAATACAAAGAGATAGAGGGAAGGTTATAAAAACAGCTGTCATTTGCACTGGAGTGAGGACAAGGGTGGAGGTAAAATGCTTACCACTTCTGTACCCCGCGTCCAATTGCACCAGTATTGTATGAGATACTTCTGAATGGCAAGCGTCTCTAGACAAGGCTCGTGGCAAGTGGAGAATTGGAGGGAAAACATAGTAAGAAAATAACAGGCAGGAAAAAAGGGAGGGGGAAAGAAGCATGGCCTAGTTTCCCAAACATCTTCTTAGGAAGAGAACGCCACAGTGGTAAGTCTACATACACAGCTGACAGCTAAGGGGTTTACTATTTATGTATTTAAAGTGCGAGTGGTACCCAAAGGGCTGGATGCAGGCCTTCCTATATGCCAAGTACTATGGTAAAGAGGGGCAAAGATAGATTATGGTCTGTCATTGATGGTTGGGGATTGGCAAGGAAAGAGGAGGATTAGCGTACATACCTAGCTATATTTGCACAGCAGAGAGCATGGCAAGACATGTGAGTGTAGGCTATTAACTCTGGGTCTCAGAGGAGGGCCCGATGGATGCTTGTGAAAAGGGCCTGGTTTTCTTAGTGCAGTGTGCTGGTTAGTTGTCAGCTTGACTCAAGCTAGAGTCATCTGGGAAGAGGGAACCTCAATAGATTAATGGCATCACCCCTGGGTGGTATAAGTAAGCGAGCTGAGTAAGTCACAGAGAGCAAAGCTGTAAGTTCCTCCATGGCTTGTGCTTTAGTGCCTGTTCCTAGGTTCCTGCCTTGCTTGAGTTCCTGCCTTGACCTCCCTCAACATTCCTTTTGGTCATGGTCTTTATTATAGTGATAGGAGGCAAGCTAGGACAAGAAGAGAGGGAATGTATGAGACCAGTAACAACCAGGAGGAATCACAACAACATAGGCAAGGAGAGCCATGACGTCAAACGACTGTGCTCTGAAGCCTGGAGACAGTGCAAAGCTGCTCAGTGCTGCCAGTGCCGGCAATGTGGGAGACACCTGGTGTTAAAAATAAGGAAGGTGGCGTGACTGCATGTCAGTCTTATCATGATGAAAGGTACAGAAAGGCAGGCACACAGGAAGGGAAACTTCAGTTGGACGAGCCCAGGGGACATACAAGCCTGTCCGCAGAATGGCCAGGGCAGACAGGAGGTGGAGTTCTGCAGTGTCTGGGGTATAAGCAACCCTTTGTTCACCATCTGGACAAGGACAAAGATATGATGCTGTGTCCCCCCTGCCCCCCATTTGGGTTCCCTGTGCCATTCCATGCCTTATCAGAGCTACTGACCTGGCTGGGTTCCATGAAGAATAATTTAGCTCCAATTATTTAAGCTGCTTTCTGAGTTTTAGAGCAAAAAAAAAAAAATATCCCCAAAATCACTTGTATAAAATCAGACAATGCCACAGGGAGGGCACACAGCTTGGCCTCAACTGATTTCCTGTGTGCAGTTGGAAATTACATAATGGCCAAGGCAGGGTCCACATCTCCCGGTTCAGAAGGAAACCAGGACCACAAACATTTCAGGCTAAAAAGGTCCACAGAAAGGGTTCAGTCTGAGAAGTTTCTGCCCTGGGACAATCATCAGAGAAAGAAACAAGGAGAGGAGAGGAGTCCTTGGTTCCCCTGCCCTCACCATTCCCCTCCCCCAAATCTGCCAATAACGGGTAAATAACTCCCCAGATGCACACTTGATGGCAGCCACCCAGAATGTACATCTGCTGTGCTTGTGGGATTCTTTTTGACATAGGATTGCCAAATATAGAATTATGCACTCCGGTGCAGTCATACAGTGCTCCATCCAGGGGCAGAAGTGTGTGGGAAGGTCCCCTCTGTGAGGTTCGAAAATCAAACGGCCCTTGTTTGCATATCTGAGTCCAGGTTCCCTTCCAGGATACATAACAACTACAGGCCAGGTCAACTTGCTCAGCTCAGTTCTAGCTGAACCTCAGTGTCTCAGGCTTCAGGAAGAAACTGTAGGCTGAGGTAAGGAAATGGCCACCGATGACGACTAGACCACTGAAGACCTGAAATAAGATGACTGAGACCCAGGGAACTGAAGAGGGGACTAAGAAGCCACAGAGGGCAGAGGACAAGCTGTTAGGATACCCTGGGTCTCACAAGATCGTCCTGGAAGTGTGCGTTGAGGGTGTGGAAAGGTATATTTCTAGCCTTTCAAAATTGGTTTCTGATAAGGATTACAAAACCAAGAACTCAGTTAACAACACAGTAAAGGTCTTTCAAAATACATTTAAAGTTAAGAGTCCCATTTAAAGGTAAAATATAGGTACACAGGGGACACTTCTCCTCATTTGAACTGCGCATTAAAATTAGGAGCAAATTTTAAAAGAAGTATGAAAAAGACATTTGTCATAATAAAGTCTTATCTAAAGCTTTGGTTTTGGAAGAAAGAAAGGAGCTGGGGGGAGGGGAGAAAGATAGAGAGGAGCAGAGAGAGCAAAGATGGGAAAGAGGGAGGGAGGAATGGAAGGAAAGAGGAAAGCTCAAAGGAGAAAGACAGAGATGTGGTACGCGAGAGGCACTCCTGGACTGGCTAGGGAAGGGCTCACATGTGGGCGAAAGCTTAGGCCAAGTTCTCAGTAAACTTCAGACTCCAACACCCAAGTGAGCGAGAGCTGCACACATGGAGGATGTGGCTCGTCCAACCCTTGGAGCATGCATCCTCCCCTCCCCCACCTTGCATCTCCAAAAGAGGAAGGAGACATAAGGGACTGAGCCATTTATTTTTCCGTGTCTAGTAAGCTTCCTAAGACCCTAGGATGTTCAGACTATGCTGTCCTGTGCATACATGCATGGTGAGTTAAATCACGCATTGGTTGGACTCCCTCAGAGAGAGAAGAAAGACAGGGAAAAGGGTAAAGAGAATACAAACAAATGAGCAAAAAATGGCAACTTCCGATCTTAAATCTCAAATCAATGTTCCTTAATCTCTTAGAATGTTTGCTTTCAGAAGCTCTGTGTCAATTTCCTTGCCATACCATTGTCTTTCTTTTGCTTTTCATGTTCCTTGGTGTCCACAGGACCTTGTGACAGAGTATTATTAATTCGTCACACATCTTGTGAAGTGACTGATGTATGTGGAGGGCACCTGGTTGTCTGAGAGCTTGTGTGGGCCTGAGAGCTGTGGCCCATCGCCTGGCATCTCAGCCTGGCAAAGTGAGAACAGAGCCATACTTCTCCGGGAATGGGAGGGTAAGAAGCAGTCAGCACCACTGAACACAAAGGTCAGGGGGCAGAGATTCAGAGAGAAGTTCAACTCCAGGAGCGGTTTCTCCGAAACCTGAGGGTCCATCTCACCAAGCTCTGTGCTCACTGTCCCTTTGGGTCTCCTGTAGGTAGGTGTCAACCACAGGGCCAGGAAAGCCACATGAATAGTAACCATCCTGGGCCCTGCCAGGGCCCAGCACCAAAGAGCTGTGCTTGGGTTCAGCATCTCCATGGCCACCTGCAGCCCATGATGTCATGGACCCAGTGTTGTCTCCACAGAGCACTGTCACTATGTATCAAGGTCTCAAACAGCTCTTTTTTTTTTTTTCAGCCCCATCCACCTCCCATGATACAGTCAGCTAGATGTGGCCACATTGTGAATTGTCAATTGTTCCATGATTATGAAAAAACAGGGTCAGAGTTGAAGCTCTTCTCTCTTCCCCCAAGACAGAGGATGTACTTGTTGAAAGAAATGAGAGAGAAGATTTGAGAACCCTGTAGGACTGAGGACTTCAGGCCCTGTGGACATCTCACTGGAATTATAGCTGTCATCACCACAAGATCCAACCAGTATTATCTTCAAACACAAATGCACATGGGATTAGATTTATTTGATAAGATTTGATAAGTTCTTAAAAGGAAATAATACCTAGAATCAATACTATTTTCACACCGCTTTCCAAATCCAGCAGAATTAACAACCACAGTCAGGAAAATCTTCGCACCATTTTGCTTGCAAATCCCCCAAATAAAGAACTTAAAATATGCCTTAAAAATAGCCTTTGCCCTAGTTTTCTTGGCTCTTGCCTAGACATTGCTTAAGGAAAAGCAGTGGAATGCAAGATGAGTATCTAATGTTAATTTTTTCTTTTTTCTCTTTTTTTGCTCTTATCCTAGCAGAAAAGAGGCCCCTCAGCATCTCAAAGATGTAGAGGTATAAAAAGTGGGAATTTGTGGCCATGTATAATCAGTTTGTGGATCTTACATTAAAAAACATCCTTCCTTTTGAGTTAACACCTAAGATGCTGATAACTTTCTGTTTTCCGAAGAGAGAATTATACTTTCAACATTTCTACTAAGGAAAAAAGCCCTGAATCTGAAATTCTTCACAAATGATTCTAGGACAATAGCTTTTTCTTTTCTTTTCTTTCTTTTTTTTTTTACATCATGTAAAAACAAATTATAAGTCCTCTTTATAGCATATCTTGGTGATTAAAAAACTATATATGGAAAAATGTCTAGTGCTCTTTCTTCAGGAAATGCCGAATGGTGCAGCAGGAGCAGAACCAGGAGGAACAGGAGGACTTGGGGCCTGGATTTGGGAGGCCCAGCCATTTCTGCAGAGGATTCAGCAGCTGTGTAAAGGGACTTTGGTCATGCTGAAGGCCATGGAGCTGGTAGAGGCTGTGGGGCTCATGGAGATAAAGCCAAAGACAAGGAGTGGATCCCTGTCACCAAGCTGGGCTGCCTGGCCAAAGACATGAAGATCAAATCCCTGGAGGTAATCTAGGATGTTCTCTTTGCCTATTAAGGAATTCTAGATTATTAACTTTTCCCTTGGAGCATCCCTAAAGGATGAGGTTCTAAAGATCTTTCCAGCACGGAAGCAGACTCAGGCTGGCCAGTGGACCGGGTCCAAGGCTTATTTCATTATCAGAGACTACAGTGGTCATGCTGGTCTTGGTGTTAGGCACTCAAAGGAAGTAGCCATTGCCATCCAAGGGGCCATAATCTTGGCCAAGCTGTGTGTACAGGCTACAGGGGGAATAAGACTGGCAAGCCTCATAATGCTCCATGAAAAGTGACAGGCCTCTGTGCCTCTGTTCTGGTCAATCAGCCAGGGACCGCAATGCTACTCTCATCAATTTCGCCAAGGCCACCTTTGGTGCCATCTCCAAGACCTACAACTACCTGACCCTGGTCCTCTGGAAAGAGACTGTAGTCCCCGAGCGTCCTCGTCAGAAATTCACTGTCCATCTTGTGAAAACCCACATCAGAGTCTCAGTTCAGAGGACCCAGGCTCCAGCTGTGTCTATCACATATGGGTTTTTACACAAGAAGAATAAAGTGTTTGGATTTCTTTTTATCGCTAGTAATCTTCATTATTCTTAAAGAATTATTATTTTCAAGAAATTATATAGATGAAAAAAACAACTGCTCCCTGTAAGAAGTTCACTTAAAGAAAAACCTTGGCAAAAAACAAAAAATCAACAGTTCTGGGTTCTGCCCACCGCTCAGTGGTAGGAGCACTTGCTTGGCATGGGAGGCCTTTGCTTCTAAGACAACCACTCAAATGGACATGTATTTTTATTTGAAAAAAGGTTTATTTTAAATTATGTATAGGGGGAGCTATGTTCCCATGAGCCTCGGTGTCCACAGAAGCCAGAAGAGGGTGTAAGATCCCCTGGACCTTGGCTGGTGAGCGGCTAGGTGGACAGCTCTTGCCTGGCTCTCAGAAATGATACCATGTCATGATATGATGGAGACTGGGGGTGCCCCAAGGCCCTTCCCATGGCCCCTTGATTGTTTAGTCTCTGGGAGGCCCCTGAAGTCAAGGCCACAATGAGGAAAAGACAGAGTCATGGAACACTGGAGGCTCCATCTTCAATACCTCCAAGCACCTTAAAGCGTTTGCGCCCAAGGTCCTGGTGCAAACATTCCTCTGAGGACGGATTACAGGTACATTCTAGACCACTTCGGACACCTGCCAGCCCGAGTCTGCTTCCATGCTGGAAAGATCTTTAGAACCTCATCCTTTAGGGATGCTCCAAGGGAAAAGTTAATAATCTAGAATTCCTTAATAGGCAAAGAGAACATCCTAGATTACCTCCAGGGATTTGATCTTTATGTCTTTGGCCAGGCAGCCCAGCTTGGTGACAGGGATCCACTCCTTGTCTTCGGCTTTATCTTCTTTCTGAGTGTGACTAAACTTAGTACCTCTTTGCTGTCTGGAAGCTTCAAAGAAAGTCCTACATTTCAGATGGAAGCATCAAAATGAGGGCACTATGGGTCTCTTTCCTTCCTTTATTTCTCCCCCTTGTCTTCTCTTGTCTAATGGGGAAGCCCATGAAGGAGAACCTAAAGGCATGCACCACCAGAAATGGTCAAAAGGATGGTGCAGACCACAGTCTCTGCTGACCTCTGGGTCATCCACTGTCTCATGCACTTCCTAGACAAAATATCACTTACCACTGTCACAGCCCAAGTATAACAGGGGGAAAAAAGCATTGCAAATACATGCATATAGTATACAAATCTCTAAAATTCTTTGAGACTTGGTTGTTGCACATGACCTTGTATATCCACATGGGATTCAGTCTGTACATATGTATATGTGCAGTCATATGTTTGCTGACACCACATAGATCAGGGGATGAGAGACTTCCTCTTGCTTTGTGTTCCCAGTTAAGTAGCATCTTCTGCAAGGTGAGCAGAGGACCACAGCAGTTATCTGGAGAGCCCACATGCCAGTAAAGTGACAGGCAGTTCTCTCTCTCTCTCTCTCTCTCTCTCTCTCTCTCCCTCTCCCTCTTCAAGACAGGGTTTCTTTGTGTAACCTTGACTGTCCTGGACTCCCTTTGTAGACCAGGCTGGCCTTGAACTCACAGAGATCTGTCTGCCTCTGCCTCCCGTCTGCTGGGATTAAAGGCGTGCACCACCACACCCAGAGACAGGCAGTTCTCTTAAGAAACCGCTGTCCATTCCTTATGCCCAGTGGCTGGGAGGCAGGACACCTGTGCTCTGCTCCAGCTAAATGCTCTGAACTCTAGGAAATCCCCGTGAGCAACCTCACTCTACCTACCATCCAAGATTACCTTGCCCACTGTCAGCAGTCAATATTCCTCGTGCACTTGCTACATTTTCTGGCCTCCGCACTATCCTACCAGAAGCGGGTTGTCTCCCTATACTTCCATACTCCTTCAAGGGGAAGAAGGTTTGATTTTAGCATCTCACGTAATCTCAAGGTCTTCTTTCTCTTTCACTCTTCTTCAAAAAGCATCAGAGCACTGTTCATATTATTTGTTATTTGGTTCATTCAAAAAGCATCTTCATTCCCAACCTTTAGAGGAACATCTTTCTTTAATTCATTTAGCTGATGTCTTCATGAGTCTTTTGACTTCTTTCACATCTATATTATTTGGCCAATCATGTCAATCATGCAATCCGAGAGTTGTCTGCCCCCCTCATCCCTAGCGTTTGTAACACCTCAGTGCTGCATTCATTATGAGCGTGACAGACACTGACCCCAAGTTCTCTCTTTTGGTGCTTCTGCATTCCTTACTCGATACAGATCTTCGAGGACATAGACACCCCCATCTTTGCACTTCCATCATCTCTTACGTTTCCTCCTTATTGCGCCTCTGTTCTAAGTGCTAGCATCACAGCCACTCATTTTGTACAGTTTTCTCTTGGTCTTTAATGATACTATCCTGGAAAAAAAAATCCCCTGAGTATTTTTAAACAAATCTACCCCAATATGGTCAGAAGAAAAAACTCAGAGGAAAGCAGGTGGACAAAGACACTCCCTGTTATTAACCATAAGTCTTGAATGGTCTCTTGACAGTGTTGGAAGTTTTTATGAAATCTCCCCACTGAACTTGTTTTCAGGTGCAAGGAAGACAACATTATATCCAGTCCTCGCCTCCCTCTCCACAGCCTCTGTCCCTCATTTTTACCTGCCTCCCACTCATCATGGGAAAGACATATAGGATGGGATGAGTTCTACTATATCTTTAGGCCAACCAACAACTTCTAGAACGTGCTTCAGGTACTCTGCTCCTTCTTCAATAAAAGGCATGCCCCTGTTGTCACTGAGGATAACCCTTCCACGTGAGCTTCTGCTGCTTACACCATCCAGGCCTCTCCTGCCTCAAGAACTCATCTGCTCCCGTTATCCTCTCTCTCCTTTGCAGAGGGTGCAGCCTCTTATTCACTGCTGTGCGTGTGGGTCTCAGACAAGGGATGTGGTCATAAAACATGATGACTGCACACTTGTGTCAACTTGATTGGTCATGAGGGGGTGACACTGGTTGCTAGAGTTCTTCAGACGACTCCTTTTTTTTTTTTTTTCCCCACAAGCATCATCAGCTTGTCAAGTTTGATGGGAGACCTAGCGACACCAGAAGCCTCCGCAAATGGAGAGCAGGGACGACCTCAAATGGAAATAATGGTCAGAATGGTTCCTGTGCAACAAGTTCTAATCGTAATTATGAACCAAGCCACATCATGAGATGTATTCTTTCTTCTTCTTTTTCTAAGAGGGAGAGGGAGAGAAAGTGAGACTGAGGGAGGGAGAGAGGGAGAGAGAAAGAGAGAAGGAGAGAGGGAGGGAGAAAGGGAGGGAGAAGGAGGGAGAGAGGGAGGGAGAAAGGGAGGGAGGGAGAGAGGGAGGGAGGGAGAGAGAATTTGTGTGTGTGTGTGTGTGTGTGTATGTGTGTGTGTACACGTTTGCGTGTGTGCATATATTCTTATGTGGAGACCCAAGGCTGTTGTCAGGAATCTTCCTTGATTGTCCTTTCACCTTATTCAATAAGGAAGGGTCTCTCAGTCAAACCCAGAGGTCACCAACATGGCTAGTGTTTCTAGCCAGCTCCAGGGATCCTGTCTCCTTGTCCGAGGCTGGAATTGTAGGTTAGTTCCCACTCCCACTTGGCATTTATGTGGGTGCTAGAGACCCTAACTCTGGTCTCCTTTCTTGTTCTGAGCCATCTCCCCAGCCTATGACCTGAATTCTTAATCTTCAGTACTTCATTTTGTTAGTGTGATTCACACTCTGCCGACACGGGGTTAAATGGGACTCTAGTACTTACTTCTAAAACTCTGACCTTTTAGGTATTCATAATTCTCTCTAAGATTCTTAACTCTGACAATGAAAAAAAAATGGCCATGTCTAAAGAAGTCTGAGATGACAGTGTACTTTGACATCACAGTCTCAACTCTCAGTGTGCCACCTTCTGCATGCATGTGTGCGTGGGGGTGGAGAAACAACACTGCATTCATATTCTGATGAAGTACTCATGGGCTTTAAGTGTAGGTCCAACTTCACCTGCAACTACTGATTTATCCTAGAGAGATGTATGGACAAGAGTATTCTGCCAAGACAGCAGAAACTTAACCAAGACTGTGACATTTGTTTCACTTTGTTTTTAATAAAATAGGTGTGAAATACATCTCACCCTGAAGATGAAATGAAAGAGAAAATTACTCATTCTGCCTTCAATATCCCCAATTCCTTTTTTAGGGGCAGGAGAGGCAAAGGAAACAGGCCCCAGAGTTACTTCAAGCTCAACTGATCCGCCTTTCAAATGAAAATCACTTTCATCTTTCAATTTACTATTGCAGTGCCTTTATCTAAAAAGAGAAACTCAATTACATTTTCTGGTTTCTATGTATGACATATTTATAAAATAAAGAGAGGGGGAAAAAAACCTAGAAGCTGAGATCTGTAGAAATTATCAGTGGATCTTTCTAGGCAAGATCAGTGAAAATGAAAAACATCCTATGTAAACTAGTAAGAACCAGAGCCCAGATACATCTAATTTTTGAAGTAACGCACATTTAAACCTTTATTTAAACCTGGAAATGCCTTTCTCTGGAGGCTTCTATCAACAAGATGAGTGTCACGGGCATATTTGACAGGCATGGCTGATTTGGTGTTTTACGATATTCTTTCTGGGACCCTGTTCACTCCTAGGCTGTACAGGTGGCCATGCAGTATTCTGTGGAACTGGAGTCTGAGCTTAGGCTTTCTAATATATTTTTCACTTGAGTCCACCGGGATTTCAGTACTAACCATCACCTTACCACAGAAAAACAGCAGTAACCCCATGTCAGTGACCATCTCTCCAGCGTGTACCAAAACTGTGTGTGTCATACCTGTCCTTTGAAATCTAAAATTCGAAGAGAAGTTTAAAAAAAAAATCAATTCTTCCAGGTTTTTGTGTTAAATGTTTTATTCGCTAGAATGTTTAGGGAACAGAATTGTGAATTCAATTTTTGGTTATACCCAAGACTTTCCAGAAAATACTTTTTGCCTAGCCTTTGAGGTTTAAAATATTTCCTAAACACACCAGTAATCCTGGGCATTTCACAGCTCCCTTTACTCAGTAGGGAGAAGGGTGGTAATTCATATTCTTGACTGTCATTCACTGCAATGGGCTAAGGTTTGTAGAAACAGGGCAGGCACAATGGAGCACAAATCTAAAGACTGTCAGTTACAATATGCTCCCCAGTATTGTTCATCCTGCTGATTTCTCATTTCCTTGATCACAAAGTAAGGAGGAAAAGGTGGATTATTCAGCTCCTTGTATCTGAGGTTTCTCTTGTGAACTCCGCTCTATTCTTCCATGAGCCCAAAGCATACATTTATATAACCAATGTCATGAAAACAGTTTTTCTTTTGAATATAAAACAAATATGCATGCATTGGTTAAAACATTGAACCACACAGGGAAATGAGGAAAGAAAAAAAAATCAAGAGAAAGGCATGGTCTACCATTTTGGTAAGCATTTCTGTGTGCATGCGTAACTTTTTCTTTACCAACTGAAAGGCAGCACACATAATTTATACAGGGTCTATTTGACACACCCAATGACATTTCTGTGCTGCCATGTCTGGTGTGACCATTTCTCGATTTTTGTGCTTCCATGGCGTTCCATTTCTTACTTAACCAACTTCGAGGGAAGAGTAGAACTGTTCTTAAATAAAACACCACTCTTAAGGCTTTCTATACAACTCTTCCCATATGCACTGTCTTCTTAGGCTAAAGTCCCAGAAATATAAGCTGTACTTTAAATGGAATGTTCAGTCATGCATAACAAAGAAAAACTCTTTTGAAGTTTGAAAGCTTTGCTGGCTTTAAGAACTGTACCTGTTAAGCTGGGTGGTGGTGGCGCACGCCTTTAATCTCAGTACTTGGGAAGAAGAGGCAGGTGGATCTTTGAGTCGGAGACCAGCCTGGTCTACTGAGTGAGTTCTAGGACAGCCAGGGCAACATAGAGAAGCCCTGTCTTAGAAAAAAAAAAAAGCCAAAGAAAGGAAGGAAGAAAGGGAGGCAGGAAGGAAGGAAGAAAAAGAAACTACACAGTATTATACTGAGCTAAGAGCTGTCTCAACAATGACTAAATGACTGACTACTTAAAAGTATACACATTTTAGGAAGACAGAAAGCCTACTGACTCACACTCACATCTTCCAAGCACACGTGAGACAGCAGGGCTTTGGCACAAAGCTTCCCACTGTGCTTTATGAATCCAAGTGGTCAGGGCTGTGGTTTCACATTTCATCAGGGGAAAGCCCATGGACAGGAATGGGGTGCCAGGTGGGCAGGAGTCTGCCTCATTCAGCATTCTCCACTTCCCTCCAGCAGCTGGCTTCTGGCAATCTTCACAAGAGGCAGACCCACATTCATTCTTTCAGCAAACCCCACTGACCTCTGTCCCCTGGGCATGGAGACGCGTGTCTAGTTGCCTGTGACTGACTCCATGATCATTATGGCCATGATGGAGAACTCCAGGTGAGAATTTTGGAACGTTTCACAGGAGGGATATCGGGACTGATGGTGGGAGGCAGGATGGAAAGGAACATCTTGGACCTGACCTCTAATTATAACTGGATATTCCCAACATCTTCCTTTTTTTGGTACCTTAATCCTGAATTCTTCCAGTTTCTCTTGTGGTCAGGATGCGTTGTCAGATACAGTTCTGGCCAGAGACACAGAAACACAGATTGTCTATTGCCACCTATCAGGATTAGAGAATCCTGTGTTTTAGTTCTGTCTGAAACACAGATTGAGACACGGAGTCAGACAGCCAGGGAATGAAGGCAAGATCACGGAACTCCCTCCCCTCGATCAGCAGTTGTCTACCTTCACTCTGCCTGCTTGCTGGGAAAAAGGTGTGCCTTTGTTTACCCTGCTGTCAGCCCAATATACTACCTCGAGTGAAGCTAAAGACATTCTTCACTAATACATTACTTCTCTGACCAAGGTGGTGTCTGAAGAGAGGTAAGAAAAAAAAAAAAGAATGAATAAAGAGGACAAGGGAAAGGAATAGAGGAAGAACTTGTACCAGCCTAAACATCTATCTTATACTCTCACCATATGGGATAGTTAAGTTTACAAGGAGGTGTTTATTCTTGGTGTGAAAGCTCAAAGGACCTATCAGTAAATTTAGAGTAGAAAAAAAGAGTATACATTGACCCTGACCAGTATAGTGAATAGGAGACCGTACAATTCCCTTAAGATGTTAACTACTTCAGGAGAGCCCAAGCCCACGCAGCTGAAAGCATAGCATGAACCATGTGATAAAAGAGTGAGTGTAAATAACATGGGGATCACAAATGAGGGCCAAGCAGGTGGAAAGGCCAGACAAAGAGAATCGAAAGTGGATGTGAAAACAGCAAATCCACTTAAAAAGCTGCTACAAACCTACTAGAGTTAAAGGGAAGGGAGACATTTCTTTTCCAGAAAACAGGTGTGTGTCACCTGTGTCCAGAGGGCCACATGCACTGTAGGACAGCTATGAATGTGGCCCAATGCAAAATGGTAAACTCCCTAAAACATTATGGGTGCTGGGGAAATAGCTCAGTGGGTAAAAGCACTTGCTACACAAATGTGGGGTTCTGGGGGTGAGTCCAGTGAAGCTGGATTCAGTAGTCATCTGTAGCACAGGCTTTCCTGGGGTCAGAGGGGAGGATGAGACAGGAGACCCTCCCTAAAAGCTTATGAGCAAGCCAGCTTGGAAATGCAGTGGTAAACAGCAAGAGACCCTGTCTTGGGCAAGGTGGAAGGTAAGAGCTGATGTCCAAGGTTGTCTTCTGACCTCCACAGGCATGATGTGTTATGTGCTCACCCACACTCACATACACTCACATATACACACATCATACACACACATACACACATCACACACACACACTCACATACACAAATCACACACACATTCACATATACACAAAACACACACACACATCCCGAAAAAGCCCAAAGCAAACCATAATAAGGTCTCTCTCTCTCTCTCTCTCTCTCTCATTATTTGTATGGAAAATTTCACAGGAAATATTTTGTAGATGATAGTGTTGTATTGCAATGTCAAAGGCTGGGCATGCCTGACAATCTTCACATGTCTTGGTCCAATAGCCCTGTCAAAAAAGGCTTATTATTTCAGGCTGTCGAAGTGATGTGAAATGCTGTAATACAGGAGTCTCACGAGAACTAGTGAAAACAAATGCATACAACTTGCTGGAAAAACAAAACAAGAGGCTGGAGAGACAGCTCTATGGTTCAGAGTTCTCCCTGCTCTTCCAGAATACCCCAGTACTGTGGTGCAGGTCCCATCTTCCACATGGTGGTTCACAATGGCTTGTAACTCCAGTTCCAGGGGAACCTGATACCCTCTTTTGGCCTCTGCAATCACTACTTGCTCATGGTTCACATATAGACCAGCTGGCGCACCCATGCAGAAACAAACAAAAAAAAAATAAAATTAAAAAAATAAATCAAGGATTCTAAAAATCCGTCCAGCCACCGTACAAACCACTTCTCATGGTAAGGAGGAAAGGAAACCTTCCTCAGTGTTAAAATGGGACGACACAAAACAACCAAATCCAATAGGAGTCACCAGCCGTTTTAGATAAGAGAGCGCAAGCACACTTTTATGCTGTTCTGAAGGCTCACTTCCTTGAAAGCAACTGTGAAAAAAAAAAAAAACCACCACATATGCGCACGAGAAATGGGGGTTATGTACTTCATTCAAGGCTCAAGAAACAGAGCTTTAAAATCCAGTGACTGACCACTACCTCCCATCATCTTGCATGGTGCCTACAGAGCAGAAGCTTAAAGAGAAGAAGAGGCTGGAGAGACCTGAAGAAAACTGAGAGAAAATGGACTGCTCCTCGCGTGGCCAAACATTCCTCACAAGGACCCAGCTGCTTCTAGACACTGAAGCATCACTGTGTTTAAAATGTGCCCCAGTGACCAAGTGATACAAGATATGGTCCAATGAAGAGAGATGTGGCTTCACTCTCAAATTCCACATTCTACTAGTCAAAATTTGGTAACACCCAAACCGCGATTTCCACAGAGGAATTTCCAAATATTTGTTGCAGAATGTACCTCCCGAGCAGCAAAAGGCAGGCATGCTACAGTTGAAAGGGAACATGAACTTTTAAAGTATTGAATAAGGTTACAAGAATATGCTACCTGTTAAGTTCGTTTCTCATGTAGTTGGCCAGTAATTTTTTTTTATTTTTTGAGACAGGGTTTCTATGCGTAGTGCTGGCTGACCTGGACTCACTCTGTAGACCAGGCTGGCCTCAAACTCACAGAGATCCACCTGCCTCTGCCTCCAATGTGCTGGGATTAAAGGAGTGCACCACCATGCCCGGCTCAAGTTGGACAATATTTTAAAATAACTTCTGACGAGGCTTGTTAGAGGAGTACTGTCATCTGCCACTGGAAGACTGAGGCAGGAGAATTGCAAGTCCAAGGTCAGCCTAGGCTATTCCTCCAAGATTATGTATCAAACCATACCAAAAAGTAAATCCAACAAAACCTCAAACATCACTAAATAAATATAATTTCTTGGTGTCAGTACAGAAAAGATGTTTATCAATTTGGCTATGACATTTTCAACCAAGACTGAACTTGAACAATGTTCATTAATGGGACAACAGATGTCTTCCAAAATACTTTATAGTTGATCATTTCAGGAAACTGGCCCATCACTGTGAGAGAAGAATTACTGATATTTGCATTTTGTGGATAAAGTACCACATGGGAATCGAACTCGTAGGTCGTGGAGTCAGTGAGCAGTGGAGGTGAGGTTCATGCAGAATCCAGGACTGACCCACACAACCATGGTAAACCTCCATTGCTCCAGAGATGGTGACAACATTAACAATCCCTGATACTGATTATAAACCACCACACAAAGGCTGGACCAATGGCTTAGTGGCTAACAGTGCTGTCTGCCCTTGCAGAGGGCCTTGGTTTGATTCCCAGTGCCCCCATGGCAGCTCATAACCAACTGTAACTCGAGACTGAGGCTGTCTGACTCTATGTTCTGTCCTCTAATGGGACCAGGCACACAAGTGATACAAAGACATGCATGTAAGTAAAACTCCCATACACATAAAATAAATAAAATTAAACCAGTAAACTGCAGCACACAGAGAGTTGCTGAGACCATTTCACACATATTTAATCTTTGTGAGTATGCCAAACCTCCTCATGTCCCTCTCCTGCCTAGGGCAAGATATACTTCCATTTTGGACAAAGTATTAAATCACGTTGCTTAGAAATCCAGTCGGAGAGCAGCCAGGTTCTGTCTTTTCTTACCTTGGTGCAAAGGACCCTGCCAGGAAGGAAATGCTGCCAACCCCTCTCCTGGGGTGTGGGATGCCATACTGACAGGAAATGGCTTTTCCTTGCCACAGCTTTTGCAGGGTCAGGCCTGACCCAGCACTCTGCAGACTTTTTACAGTTGACATGTTGACGTTGGGGAGGAGAGGGAAGCCATCAAGCAGAAATCAGCAGCGCAGTAGCTAACTGACCTTGGGCCAGAAGTGAAACTTATATGAGAGTAAGGAGATCCTTCGCACAGTGTTGTAAGACTCCAATATGACAGTACACACAGAGTCCTCTGTATGTAACATTAACATTTACATCGCTCTTTACTTGGACCTAATTATACCCTCACATGAACCTTTTATTTTGCCCCTCCCCACAAGGGTAGCCATTCTATCTCTTTTCTCCATGTTTCAAAAGAGAAACATCACTCAAAGTTTCCTTCCACTCTTAAGCTAACCGAGGCAGAAAAATCATCAACAGGAAGTTCTCACAGAGACGGACCCCAGAGCTTCTGGGACCCTGAAGTCATGGTAGGACTTGCTCATGAGCTATATGGCACACAGGACCTTACATAACTGTCCTACTAAATGCAGGCCTCACACGACATCTGACAGAAGACCTGCTCTAAAAGAGTTTGTTTAAATTTTTCATCAGACGCCTTTATAAAAAATTGAAATGGAATATGTATTCTCGAGGTAGAGGAACAGCTTGATAAAAATGAGCCAAGAGCTTGCAATTACTTCAGAAGCCATCTTTATGGGACTGTATATTTCTAATGCCTAAAATACCAACCAAGCACTGGCTTCTAAGTGAGGGAAAAAGAGCGAATTTTTCCCAGACTGTGCCATGGCGTTTATACACGTTAGGTGGTAATCTCTCAGTATTATAAACCTCTGTCCTTTGGGCTGTAAGAATGAAGGTGGAGCCTGGCTTTGGGATTTTCATTTCCACGCCACGAAACACCCTTTGTTTCCTTTCCAAGGTGACTAGGTTGGGAGGTGACAAAGGCTTCACCAATTACAGGCTGCAGGTCCATCCATTCACATCCCACTGCTGTGCTGCAGGAGGTCTCAGACCCAGCTCCTGTGACCTCTGTGACATTTAAATCTAGAACAGCAATCACTCAGAAAAAGGATGCCGCCATTCAAGGAGCAGATGAGAGTGCCCAGTGCTTTTCAAACTTAAATATTAGGATCCTGCCAGTCCTCTGGGTTTTGAAGGCAAGGAGGGAAGGCATGTGTGTTTCAGATGGTGAGAGCCTGCCGGGAGTACAGATGGGAATTTTATGGCTTGTCGAATGCTTTTCTATTTTAATGAAGAGAATAAATTACAACAGCAGTGTGATTTCATTCCCTACCCCATGTGCTGCAGTAATGAAATCAAAGTATCCCTCCATCCTGGGGTCCCCTTTCCCTGACTTGCGTGGTTTACTCCAAGCCTAATGGTGATTTCTGAAGAATATCACACAGGTTCTAAAGAGGGGAGGGGAAATCTCTAACTGCAAACATTGAATGCAGACAGAAGATGCAGTATCCTCTGGTTATCACGAGTTCAGGGGCAGATCCTACCATTTTCTGCAGCAGTCTGCAGGCACAGAGGAGGCCTATGTGTGCATGGATACATAAAGAGGGTTTGATTGATGTCCTCTTATTCCAGGGAAGCTGATAGACCCAGGAAGGCCCTGTTCTTCTGACCTTGGATGTGTCTTAGGATATATATGGCTTCAGCCATGACTGTTATTGATCATTCTTACTAAATTGACATTAACTGAATCTTTTTTCAGTTTTTGTTTGTATGTACACATGTGCAACATATGTGTATGCATGTTTGTATATGGGCATGTTTGAGGTTGATGCTGGGTGCCTTCAATCTCTCTCCATGTTTATTGTTTCATTTACTTATTTAGACAGGTTCACTCACTGAATCTGGCACTCACTGATTGGCTAGACAGGATAAGCAGCAAACTCAAGAGATCCTCTAGGCCCCTACCTCCCATCTCGTTCCAGGAGTGCTGGGGTAATAGTCCATGCCCACTGCACCCAGCTTTTGTAAGCAGGTTCTGGGGACTGAACTCAAATCATCAGACTTGGACTTTCACCGACTGAGCCATCTCACGGGCTCTCCACGTACTTCTTAATTAATTATTTTGATTTTTGTTTTGAGACAGGATTTCTCTCTATAGCCCTGGCTCTCCTGAAACTTGTTCTGTAGACCAGGCTAGCCTCAAACTCAGAGATCCACCTGCCTCTGCCTCCCAATGGCTGGGATTAAAGACATTAGCCACCACCTCCACCCAGCCTGAATTACTCTTAATATCTCTCACAGAAGTACCCAAATGTAAGGATTCTTCTGTGACTCATCTTTATGACATATCGCTTCTAAGAGTGAACACTAGGATTCTAAGCAAAGCGGAAACTCTTGAGGGTTGTTTCCAGTGGAGAAGAGACTTGATACCGGCAGGTGGGAAGGGAACTTTAAGGGGGGCTGAGATGTTCTGCAGTGTGTCCTGGAGGTGGGGTTGTCAAACTTGATGAATTGCACATTGAGAGCCAGTATATTCAAGAGTGCATAAATTACCCTTCAATTAAAAAAATCTTTCAACATTAATAATACAACTCTAAAGACAGTCTTGGCCCAGGCCTTCTGTACATGGAACTGTATGCCAAACAAATACAGAAAAGGAGCCCACTTTTGGCTGAATGCCACATGATATCTGAGAGATCCTTAATGAAATATTTCCTAGGATATCATGTTTTATTCTCAAGAGATGAAAGTAAATATTGCTATGACATGATTAACATGGTAGTAGACTACAAGTACACATTGAAAGTACCTGTCTAGGCTTTCCTGTGACATTCTTCTCCATGGTGTTGTTGGAGACAGGAGATTTCTCTCACACCTGAAGTTCATGACATAGCTGCGGTCTCCAGTGGAAAAGGCTGAGTCAAGAAAATCTACTTTCCAGAGAATATGGGTTTGCCTTCTTTGGATCAAATGAACATTTGTCCTCAATTATATGGATTACACAGTTACTATAATTGAGATAATTTATTTAAACTGTCAGGCGCCATCTTATATCTTGTAATCATTCCATCCCCAGGATTTCCTCCTCAACATAAATATGTACTGCAATATGTGGTAGTTACCTACCTTAAAAATGAACTACAGGCCTAGAGAGATAGCTCAGCAGATAAAGTGTTCACTGAGCAAGCATGAGGACCTGAGTTTGAATCCCCAGAGCCCACGTAAAGCCAGGTGTGGTCATGTGCATCTGTATCCCCAGTGCTGTTACAGAGAGATGGGAGGCAGGAGGATCCCCAGAAGTTCTGGGGCCAGCAAGCCTGGCACAGGCAGTGGGGAGAAATAAAGACATCCTGTCACAAACAATTGGAAGCAAAAGTCAGCACACAAAGTTGTCATCTGGCCTCTACACATATACTGTGACATGCACATACCTGTACTCTATAACACACACACACACACACACACACACACACACACGAACTGAGTATTTTCTCTCATTTTAGTCCACTAGAACTCTACCAGTTAAGTGTTTTTACCAGGTCACATATCTATTTATCAATTTTTGACAGAACTAATAGCTATGAATAATACTAATAAATAGCTCTCATGTTAATGGACTTAAATCATGGACAGATACAAAAGCACAAGTGGAAAAAAAACACACACACAACAGGAAGAACTAGAATCAACCTCAGAATCACAGAATTCATTGCTGTGATTAGGACCTTAATGGTATATATTACTTCAACTTTTTTTTTGGTTAAGTACTAGATATAGTTGCTTAAAAATATCTTATATAAAGGTCTGCTGAGCATATATTAATATTTTTGGCTGGAGTCCTTCAAGCACAGCTTCGAACTTGAAATAGACTTTCCGAATGCTTAGTGAATTTCACTAGAGCTAGGTTTAGTAAGGGTGGTGGATTCTCAGAGCTCTGGCTAGCTCTTGGGCATTCATGCTCATTTTTGGTAACAGATTCATAAGGGGCTCTGTGCTACTAAATTATTTTTCTAAGACTTGTCCTTTCTTTTCACTTCTGTCAGCTTTGGAAAATTAAACAATACTGCTCAAAGAAGTAGAAAATGATTTGAGTGGTGGCACACATCTTTAATCCCAGCTCTTGGGAGACAATGGTAGGTAAATTCTGTGAGTGCCAGGCTAGCCTGGTCTATGTGGCAAGGTCCAGGCTAGCCAGGGCTACATCGTGAGACCGAGTTTCAAAGAGAAGAAAAAAGGAGGAGGAAGATGGAGAAGAAGAGGAGGAGGAGGGAGAAGAAGAAAAGGAGGAAGAGGAGGAAGAAGACGAACAAAGGCAACTATCATAATCAGGCATTGAATCAGAATTATCATGTCATTCACCCATCACGCTCAATGACTGACAGTTCAATCAAGTGTCTATGATTTGAATATGCCTCAGAACAACTCAGTAATTGCTGTCCAGGTTACCAGGTAATTTCTCAGAAAGACTTCAGGTCTTTATTCCAACCCCCAAGCACTGACCGGCATTTGAGAAGTAATACTTCTGAAAACCCAAGTTAACAGCCGGCACTTAGTACCGCAGGGTACTTCTTACTTTCCAAACCATTATTTGTAACTGCCAGGAGCAGGGCCCTGGGATGAGCCAACTCTCAGCATTCCTTTCCAGTGAGGGATCTGGCTCCTCTGACCCACCCTCTGCCCTGATCTTTCTCCTCCTCCCCATATTCAGGGACCTAGGATGCCAACCGCATTCTACCTCTGTTCTCTACTGCCCCTATACGTCTAGCCTTGAACACTCCCTTTGGTCTCCAAGAGGCTCTGTTCTGATTCAGTCCTATGTCCTGTTATATGCCTGCCATAAGCCCTCTACTGATTCCTCTACTGCCTGTCATAATCATAAACATTGCCTTCCATCTACTCTATTCTAACTCCCTTACAGGGCCCACCAGTTCCCAAAGGACTACACGCGTTTCATTTCTCTTCAAATCCCCAGGGCATATAAAGATCTGCCTTGCTGAAATGTTGCAGACTCAAAAAAGCATGTGTTTCATAGTAACTTCATCACTGCAAATTATTCATTTATGTCCTTGTCATTCCTACTTGTTTTTTGTCAAAATAATTCCCTGTGCTTGCTAGTTTCAAAAGACTCCATCCCTAAAACACAGTCCCCCAAGGAGCCAATTGTTTTCCTATTAAACTGGTTTGTCTGAAATATGTAAAAATCAGCCTTCATAAATTGTAACACATGATATAATCTGCTTCTCTCTGGTATCCCACCGATACTAAAATCTGTCCATCTGTTCAGTGTGTACTCCTATGATAAAGAAGGCAAGGGATGGGAGCAGAAACAGAAATGGGAGAAAGGACAGAAGCCCAGTCGGAAAAGAAAGGGGGGAAACATGTAATATGTATGGCTGGCCTTTAATAATTATTTAGAAAAATCATTTAGACAAGTGAGGAAAAAAAGTCAGGAAATTACAACAGAAAATGAGATGATGAGGTGCTGGGTTGGAGCAAAGCTTTTACCCAGGGGGATAACTGTGCTGGCAAATGTTCCTGTTTAGTTACAAAGGTATGCATGTCAACATCAAATGTAAGACAAACCTAAGCTTTAAGGAGGGAGGGTAAAACCCACGTGCAAAATGGAAACAAATTCATGCCAAAGTGGACTGAATGGGTTCTCAATTGTCATCTTCTCTGGAGGACTGGGTTCTTGATCTCCTTTAGTGAAAGCGGCCCTCTTGAAGGCCATGCTGCCTTAATACATCACAGGCGGTACAACTATATGTGAAATATTATTTTCAATTCTGTGAGTCACATAATGGCTCGGTGGGGTCAGGGGGGATGAAGGGTCTGGTGACTATACCTAAGATACAAGGAATGTTCAGCACAGAGAGGCAGCATCAGCACCACCCGTATATAACTGGCTTCAGCTATGTAAATAGCAGCATATGGCTGGACATAAGTAAGTACTTGGTTTAGTCTTAAATAAGAGAGCACGCTGTAACAGTGAGTTACTCAGAGGTGGACTGTGTTAGAGCAGGACACTTCCACTCACGGAAAATTCATATCCCGACTGATGAAAGATTCCCTGAGCCTTTGTCAAGGAGAGGCTCTGGTTGAGTGACCCTGAGGCTCCCTCCCTCCTCTCCCATTCCTTGACTCCAGAGACTGGGGATTTTCCATGCAACTCTGTCCTTCACAGCTGATGACGCATTTGTCCTTTATGTGAATCCTGTACACCATCTTCCTATTCTACCCCCTTTCCCCACATAAAATAAATGAAATTATTCATTCACTCACTCTAATGAAGTAACTGAACAATCAGTTTTAATCTGTAGCCCATGAAAACCTTTATAGATATATTAAACAGAATTTGAGTGATGTCGCCATGGAGATTTAAATCACATATTCACTATAAAACAGACTAGAATCATGTTTGTTGTCTTGGTGGGTGTAAATATTATTCCCTTTCATGCATAACACTGAAGTCACAGGACACCGAAGTGGTCCCAGCACACTTCCCATATGAGCAGCAGTCAATGTTTTCTAGGTAGGACATGAGAAATCAAAGTAGAATTACATTAAGAAGTCTTGACCACTTGGGACTTGATAATCTAAAGAGGTTCATCTCTGGCATTTTATTCTGGGGCAGGGGAGAAAGCAAAAACAAAACAATCAAAACAAATTTAAAATGTACTCACATCAATAATTAAATTTGAAAGTGTCTATCATTGATTGGTAGAAGGTGCCAACCAGGCTTTGTAAGGCTGTGAGTTTAGGAGGTTTAAGTAAACTTCCTGTAGCTAAGGGGAGGTGGGCATTAGGAAGGTCAAAGTTCAAATAAATCAAAAACAGGAGGGCAGGGGAGTGAGATTCAGGACCCAGGGGGTTGGAGACTCAGGGTAAAAGCAAAGTCAGAGAGAGAGAGAGAGAGAGAGAGAGAGAGAGAGAGAGAATCAGTGCAGGAGTGTTTGTATATAAAAGATACAGAGATGGTAGAACATTTAGGAAGAAGTACTATTCAGCGGTGACACTGGGCATTTGAAAGCTAAAGCTAGACTCCCTCAGGGAGGGGGACAGCAGGCTGTGGTCACAGACATAAGGAGAGGTAGTCACAAAGGCAGGGAAAATGTGCAGTCTCCACTCTGCTCTATAGTTCCTCCACGTATACCTTCTCGCTTTCCAATGCATCCATTTGCCTGCCACCAATCACAAGCCAAAGTAGTTCTAAATGGACAGTTTCCACAAATGAGCATCCCATACGCTGTAAGTAGTGAACAGCTCTGTGTAGTGCGATGAGATCTCAGGCTACCTCGCTCCAGATGAGGACCATGCCTGGTGCTGCCCTGCTGCAGGTGAGAAGTGCCCCTTGTGGATCATGTACACACTGCATAGCCTGCCTGCCACCATCGCCATCCCCTTCTCAGACATCATGTCAACTGTTGTGCTGTTGGCTCTCACAGTGTTTGGGTTTCCTGAGCCCTTGCTTTAATTAAAAGTGGCTCCGAAGTGCTAGGGTAGGGACACTGGCACATTTATGTTGTGTAATTCTATTTCACTTTCTATTAGTTGTTAATCTGACTGTACTGAAACTATGAATTAAATTTTATCATAGGTATGCATGTATCAGAACAACACGGTATACATATGGGTTTAATACTATCTGTGGTTTCAGCCATCCATTGGGGATCTTGGAATGTCCCCTCCCCCATATAAGGGGGATTGCTATACGCTCTCGGGAAAACAGCATGGCTATTGCAGTTTCTTCAAAAATTCCTACATCTTGGAAAAACTAGTCCTGAGTGAGCCGGGCAAGGCTGACATTCTACCTCAGGAGGCTATAGTACAACCTCTTCTGTCACCAGCAGGGTCATTGTCCTAAAAGATCCTTATCTGAGCTGATGAGAAGAGGAGGGGAAGCACCAGCCCCTGGCAAACAGCATCGTTAGTACCGTCATTTATCCACTCAACCTGTCATGCCAGGTAGGTCTTGGAAAGGAGCATGGCCCTGCTCAAAGTATGTGTAGTACAACTCCATTCGGGGCCCATTGGAGTTAGATAAGGACTCTAGGACCATTATGGCCAGGACTTCAATGTTGGGTTGGTAAGAAAAAAAGGTTCAAGTCACACTGAGGATACTTGCCAAGATGCAAGATGAAGACGGGACTTTTTCATTTAGGCATCTTCTCAGAAAACTATAACTCCTTAAAGAATATGCTAAGTTTCCTGAGAAATATTAGCAATTGTATAATGGCTGAGATGAAGATGATTACTAACATGTGCAAAATCCATTTCAGAAGATGGGGTTAGAGATGGATGCCAAGACCTGGAAAAGTGAACACACAAGAGGGTAGGGAAAGGAGGGGAAAGTAGGGCAAAGCAGATAAAGAGAGGTTTAAGAAGGGGGCAGCTGCAGGAGTTCAGATCATTAGTGGATGTGTGGAGAGGAGGCCATTAGTGCTAAGTTTGGCTGCAGAATTCATCCTTGACTATCAACAAAGTATCAGCAGAAAGGGGAACCAGAGGCCCACGGCTTAAGGAAAAGATGAAATGGTTATTGTCCTGGGTGGTATATTTTGCAGTGACAAAACATAAAATCTGTTAAGTATGGAGGAAGAGGAGGAGGAAGAGGAAGAAGAAGAAAAGAAGGATGAGGAGGATGAAGAGGAGGAAAAGTGGAAGAGGAGGTTGGGGAGGAAGAGGAGAGGGAAGTGAACTGCATGCATCTTTGTACATGAGTGAAGTGGGATGCTACAAATCCATCAATGATGTGGAGAAATGCGGTCACTCAAATGAATGCACATTCATGGATTCTGTCCGAGACACTCTGAGTAGAGACAGAACAGCGGATGCCAGCGTTACCCCGCCTCTAGTCATTTGCGTTGAGGAAGGAAGATGAAGAAAAGAGAAGAGAAAGAGCTCGCACAGCGAGGCATTGACATTCTACATTTGCCACGTAAGCATGAGGACCTGAGCTCCATCCTAGAAGACACACTTTGTAAAGCCAGGAATAACAGCACATGCTTGCAATCCCAGCACTGCAGAGGCTGAGAAAGGAGAACCTCTGGGGTTCGCTGACCAGCAAGCGTCGTGCAATCAGCCAGCCTTGGACTGATGAGAAACCCTGTCTCAAAAACAAGGTGGACAATACCTAAGAATGACACCATGGTTGTCTTCGGGTCTCCATGTACATGTGTGTGTGAGGAATGCGTGCGCACACATGGTAGTCAGGTTGAAAATAATAGTCATGCTCCTATTATTTTTCCATTGGATATCTGTTACATGGTAAGAACGCTTGCAAATCATAACGAATTGAGCAACAAATAACAGTGGTCCAACCGGTACCAGAGACTGTTACAAATTCCACCTTTTTTTTTTTTTAATTGTCATTCATCATTTAGCAAGGAACACCATCCATCCCAGGGCTGCATACGCCTCTTGAATGGTCCCTGGAAACCACGTATGTGATGTGAGTTCTAAAGCTGCAAGAGAATCGATAGAACTGAACTGGTGCTGATGCATTTCCTGTAAATGCATTTTACTCTGAATCCTGGGGCAGTAAGCAGGGAGGGTCTCAGGGGGAGCCCCATAGTAAACCCCCCGAAGGTCTGCAGAGGGCAAGGGGCATTGGGACTACCCACCAAGCTGGCGCAGGTGCCTCTGATGGAGGCTGGTACCGTGTAGAAGGAATAACAGCGGTGCTGAATGTCATGGAAAGGCAAGAAGCTCTTTGGAACCAGAGTGTACATCTCCAGAATCCCACACTGCTGCTAGGTGCTTAAGACTTGCCCTATTTGGAATATTACCCCAAAGAGCAACACACACATGTTCTTCTCAGTTACTATTTACTGGCCTCCTGCTCTAATCCACTCCAGCAAATGTGCTTTCCCACTTTAACAGACAACCCCCACGAAATATGCTTAGTAAAAATCAAGGTCTCCTCTCTTTGATGCTCATCAGGGGGAAAAAAAGAAGCAAAGAGTGGGACGTGGGAGGGATTAGCATTTGATGAGTCACCACCGTGTGTTGGCCACTTGAGGTTCAATTTAGTTTAGTCTCTCTAACATTTGTTTGTGGTAGGTGTTAGGATGACTGAGGCCACAGAGCCTGGGAAGGTTTAGTTCTTGACCTCAGATGCCACAAAGAAGGAGGAACAGGGGTAAGCTTCAATTCCAGGCCTAGGTCCACAGGTCCTACCCAAGGCCTTGTTCTCATCCCACGAAGCCTCCTAAAACCACTTTTCTTATTATTACCAAGATTCTCAGCAGCACTTTAAAAAACAAGAAAAAAAAAAAAAAAAAACCAGGGCAGATTAAGCTGTCTGAACAGGCAGAGCCCAAATCATGTTAATAATTTAGGCCCCACTAAAGCCGAAATGAAGCTTCAGAAAAAAAACAGGTCAAAGCTGGGAATGCCAAATGGATGTAAGAGTGCTCTCCTTGTGTCTGCCACAAGCCAAATCCTGACTAATCCACCAGAAAGAAAATGAAAACAGTACGCGTATCACACACCAGGCAGACGTCTGCGTCGTTATTCCATCGCATCGTGTGGGTGAGGAGCTGGGACGGCATGGATAATAAAATCTAAACACCAGCCTCTGAAGACAAGGCCCTGGGTGAACACACCTGACAGCGAGAGGAAGTCGTGCTGGGTTTGTGGCAGGATTGTGGGAAATGAAGACCTGGCTGGGTCCTAAACCAGTCAGTCAGTCAGTAGGGAATCAAGACACACACACCCCACACACACACACACACACACACACACACACACACACACACACACAC